>JAWQFJ010007531.1:17500-70144 GCA_034096865.1 Theodoxus fluviatilis
CTTTGTGTCTGCCAGGTTGTGGTGCCTGTGGGTGGGGCATTGTGTCTGCCAGGTTGTGGTGCCTGTGGGTGGGGCTTTGTGTCTGCCAGGTTGTGGTGCCTGTGGGGCTTTGTGTCTGCCAGGTTGTGGTGCCTGTGGGTGGGGCATTGTGTCTGCCAGGTTGTGGTGCCTGTGGGTGGGGCTTTGTGTCTGCCAGGTTGTGGTGCCTGTGGGGCTTTGTGTCTGCCAGGTTGTGGTACCTGTGGGTGGGGCATTGTGTCTGCCAGGTTGTGGTGCCTGTGGGTGGGGCATTGTGTCTGCCAGGTTGTGGTGCCTGTGGGGCTTTGTGTCTGCCAGGTTGTGGTACCTGTGGGTGGGGCTTTGTGTCTGCCAGGTTGTGGTGCCTGTGGGTGGGGCATTGTGTCTGCCAGGTTGTGGTGCCTGTGGGTGGGGCATTGTGTCTGCCAGGTTGTGGTGCCTGTGGGTGGGGCATTGTCTCTGCCAGGTTGTGGTGCCTGTGGGTGGGGCTTTGTGTCTGCCAGGTTGTGGTGCCTGTGGGTGGGGCTTTGTGTCTGCCAGGTTGTGGTACCTGTGGGTGGGGCATTGTGTCTGCCAGGTTGTGGTACCTGTGGGTTGGGCTTTGTGTCTGCCAGGTTGTGGTACCTGTGGGTGGGGCTTTGTGTCTGCCAGGTTGTGGTGCCTGTGGGTGGGGCTTTGTGTCTGCCAGGTTGGGGTACCTGTGGGTGGGGCTCATTCCTTCAGGGTGGTGGGAAAACAAGGTTGGGTCTGGATGGCTTGGTCCTGTCCCAGCCCCCCACATGGCTCACGAGAAGAGAGGAAGTTGTGCTCTGCCGTTCCCGGATCGGCCATTCTCTTCTGACCCACTCCTATTTGTTGCGGTCGGAGCCTCCACCGGAGTGCCACACCTGCCAGTGCAGGCTCACCATGCGGCACGTTCTGGTGGAGTGCCCTCGACTGGCTCATCTACGGAGTGGGTCGAGCAGTCTGTCTGACTTTTTTAAAGACCCTTTAGCTGTGATAAAATATTTGATAGATTCTGAGTATTATTCTCGTTTATGAGTGGTACTATGTCTTAATTGTTTTCGATATTTCTCCACGTACCTCCTCTGAGGTCTTCCTTTAATTGCATTTTTTAATAAGGGAAAGTATGTTGTGGCCTTGTATGGCCTTCACGGCTGATGAACCCTTGGGCTCCATCCACCTATTCTTTAGTGTTTTGTAAATGACAGGGAAATTGAGGTGTGAAATTTTCCCCTATCACCCATTATGAGTCTTCATGTTTGAAGGCTCTTCGCAGCCTTGCTGGCTGGTGGGCAGTGAGACTCGATTTAATTGATTTCATGTCACTGGTTAGATGGACTGTATAAGAACTCACTGTTGAGAAGAGTTTTAATTCTTTGTTAAAGATGGGTGTTTCTTAATGTTGTGGCCTTATATAGCCTACAAGGCTGATAGGCCCTTAAACTCCATCCATCCATCCATCCATCCATCCATCCATCCCAGCCCCCCACAGCAGCCCCTGTTCCCAGGCATCACAACCTGGCTGACAAAATAGAAGCAGGCCCCGAAAGCCCAGCAGCCAGGGGGTCCAGCTGGTGAGGGGGCCTGGAACAGCTGTGGTTGCTGCTTGCACTCTCAAAGTTGAGGATGTGGCAGTTTCTGGTCAGATCCATCAACTTGCAGTCAGCTATGCTTTGTGGTACCTGTGAGGGCTGAGCTGCAAAATTATACAAGCTGACTTTGGCTCGTTCATCAACAGCCTGGTTGCATGCTCCACAGGGAGTTGGGATGGCGTTGGGGTGATGGACGCCAGGGCTGCATGCTCCCCAGGGAGTTGGGATGGTGTTGGAGTGATGGACGCCAGGGCTGCACGCTCCCCAGGGAGTTGGGATGGTGTTGGGGTGATGGACGCCAGGGCTGCATGCTCCCCAGCAAAGATTATAGGTTACACAAAGATAGTTCATGCCGAGCTTTTGCTCTTTGAAGTTACAAGCAGCTAAAGTTGCAGCGTTCCAAGCGGCCAGCACTATGGGAGATGCCTATAGTCCGTTTCAACATTGCACATTTAAAATGGTGGACATAGTCTCGCTTCGCGCAGAAAAAGCTGAATTTGGGGGACACTAGAAACCCCATCCAAAGAAAATGTAAACCATGAACAGCATTAATTTATCAAAGCTGTATGTTGAATGCATCAAAGGGTATTGAAAGCTCCTACTTTTTAACAATCGAAATGCAGGTCACTCGCAGAACCATGTGTGCACGGGTCAACGTGATTGCAACGTTTGGTGACCCTGTTCTCTCTGTGTTAAAAATTATTCTTCTTCAAATCGGTCAAATAGTGACGTCACTCGTTCTTCAACCTTGGTAGTTGATGACGTTATCGGAAATTTTAGAATTAGGTCTGGACATCGCACATCTGTTGCTAGGCCATTTTTGTGCGAAGTCTCCACTAAATCCTATAATCATATGACTAAATACAGTGCAATGTTGAAACGGACTATAGGCATCTCCTTCGGTGCTGTCCGCTTGGGGCGCAACGTGTCTCGACCCTCACGAGAATGAGCTAATGAACTATCTTTGTGTAACCTATAATCTTTGTCCCCAGGGAGTTGGGATGGCGTTGGGGTGATGGACGCCAGGGCTGCACACTCCCCAGGGAGTTGGGATGGCGTTGGGGTGATGGACGCCAGGGCTGCCTGCAAAAGTTGGAGGTGCTGCTGGGTTGGAGGGCGGGTCATTGATGGTTGATGAAGGGGCTTGTTTTCTCTGTGGAAGTCATTGCTGTGCTCCCTCTCATGCAGTCAGTCTGAGTTCCTTGTCTCTCTGATGCAGTCAGTCTGAGTTCCTTGTCTCTCTGATGCAGTCAGTCTGAGTTCCTTGTCTCTCTCATGCAGTCAGTCTGAGTTACTTGCCTCTCTCATACAGTCAGTCTGAGTTCCTTGCCTCTCTCATGCAGTCAGTCTGAGTTCCTTGTCTCTCTGATGCAGTCAGTCTGAGTTCCTTGTCTCTCTCATGCAGTCAGTCTGAGTTCCTTGCCTCTCTCATGCAGTCAGTCTGAGTTCCTTGCCTCTCTCATGCAGCCAGAGTTCCTTGTCTCTCTCATGCAGTCAGTCTGAGTTACTTGCCTCTCTCATGCAGTCAGTCTGAGTTACTTGCCTCTCTCATACAGTCAGTCTGAGTTCCTTGCCTCTCTCATGCAGTCAGTCTGAGTTCCTTGTCTCTCTCATGCAGTCAGTCTGAGTTCCTTGTCTCTCTCATGCAGTCAGTCTGAGTTCCTTGTCTCTCTCATGCAGTCAGTCTGAGTTCCTTGTCTCTCTCATGCAGTCAGTCTGAGTTCCTTGTCCCTCTCATGCAGTCAGTCTGAGTTCCTTGTCTCTCTGATGCAGTCAGTCTGAGTTCCTTGTCTCTCTCATGCAGTCAGTCTGAGTTCCTTGTCCCTCTCATGCAGTCAGTCTGAGTTCCTTGTCTCTCTGATGCAGTCAGTCTGAGTCCCTTGTCTCTCTCATGCAGTCAGTCTGAGTTCCTTGCCTCTCTCATGCAGTCAGTCTGAGTTCCTTGCCTCTCTCATGCAGTCAGTCTGAGTTCCTTGTCTCTCTCATGCAGTCAGTCTGAGTTCCTTGTCTCTCTGATGCAGGTGGGCACCATGGAAGTCATTGCTGTGCTCTCTCTCATGCAGTCAGTCTGAGTTCCTTGTCTCTCTGATGCAGGTGGGCACCATGAGCTTGGCAGCTCAAAGTGGAGGGATCTACGTCGTCTGGATCGGTGAGTGTTTGGAAAAATGGAATCATCATCACCATCATCATCGTCATTGTAGTTCCAATGATTTTGTGATCGGTGGCCTTACACAGCCTTCTAAGGCTGATGGGCTGAGAAACCTCACCCATCCATCCATCCATCCATCCATCCATCCACCCACCCACCCACCCACCCACCCACCCACCCACCCACCCACCCACCCACCCATCCATCCATCCGTCCACCCACCCACCCACCCACCCACCCACCCATCCATCCATCCATCCATCCATCCATCCATCCATCCATCCATCCATCCATCCATCCACCCATCCATCCATCCATCCATTCATCCATCCATCCATCTATTCATTCATTCACCGTGTTTCGTTTGCAGGAGCATTTATCAGTGGAGTCCTCTTTCTCATCCGAGCCATCTGGCTCTTTTCTATCCGGACCAGCTACTACCTTCTTGTGCAGTGAATAACGCCCACGCCTGCAATGTTGTGTGCCATGAAGTGAAGATGTCCATCCCACGCCGGCAATGTTGTGTGCCATGACGTGAAGATGTCCATCCGGGAGCTCACAGTAAACTGGTGCTGGCCAGCATAAGCAGGGGAGGGGGTTGGGGGGGATGGGGAAACTTTGCAGTGCGGTGAGAAATGAAATGGGGCTTTATGGGGTGGGGGGTGGGGGGTGCTGGGATGTTGGTGGGATAGGGCCAGGATGGTGGTGGCATGAATTTAGAGTGGGATTTTGATTTGTGTCTCTTAATTAAATGTTCAAAAATGACGATATTAATATTGTTTTTACATGAACCTAACCAAAAGGGATGATTTATTGAAACCATATATGTATTTTCTCTACTTAAAATTAAAAAAAAATTCAATCATGTAATCAATTTGCCATCCACTGAAGAGATTTATGGTTGCTGTTGTAGAATAACTTTCTACTTAATGTTTGAGAGGGTTTGCTTTTTTCCCTTGATCTTTTAGCCTACATTCTTTTGAATCCTTGAATCTGTAATGATTTTAGCCCTAAAATGGAAAATTATAATGGATATCAGAAGATTAAATGTATACTTGCAAGGATTTAAAACTTTCTAATTGCTATTACTTGGACTCAACTTCTTGAAAACAGATACATTACCTCAGTGATTTGATTGCTAGATTTGGTGAGGTTAAGTAGGTTTTTTCCACCAAAGGTGAATTTTTACTTCAAATGACTTTCCCACACATGCACGCACGCATGCGCACGCATACACAAAATCATGGCCAGGGAATTTATACCCAAAAAAGTATAAATATAGAGTAATAATTTCAAATGTGTTTCTTGGAAAAGAATTATCCCCCCCTTGAAACCACTTTGAAGCTTTTAAAGATGTAAATGCCTGAAATACTTTGAAATGCATGTCTTTTGAAGCATTGGTGAGCATGCACATACTTTGAAATGCATGTCTTTTGAAGCATTGGTGAGCATGCACATGTTTGGCTGCTGCTTGTTAACTGAGAGCATGTGCATAAAAGGGAATGTACTTTTCTTATAAACAAATGTTTGCCCCCAATTTTGTGAAGATAAAGAGGAAAATCTTTTTTTTCATTGAAAACCTTTCGAGGATTGTCACTGACAGCACTTTGATATGGTAGTGGTGATATAATAGAGTGCTGTGTCAGGAGATCAGACAGACAAGATGTGATTTTCTTAAACCTTTGTGTCAGGAGATCAAACAGACAAGGTGTGATTTTCTTGACTCCTTTGTGTCAGGAGATCAGACAGACAAGATGTGATTTTCTTAAGGGGAGGTTCAACCTTTGAAATGAACTTTTGCATTATAGCATTTATCATTTTGATAACTAAATATACCAGAAGTATGTGTGGTATGGGGTCCATATAATGATTTTTACACAATTTGGTTGGGTCATGTGACCAATATGGCCGCCAAAATCTAAAAATAGATACATTCTAATTTTAAGGATAACTCAAGAAATTTGGTACATTTTCACATGAAATTTTATTTACAAGTGCATAATACATTGAAAATGATGATAAACCACTGATATCAGACATAGATCATTTTTTGAGACAGTTGTGCATTTTACAAATTCAGTCATGCAATTTGACGCCACAAGAGAGCAAAATTTCACCTTTTTACCTTTAAAAAACAAAAAGCAAAAATGTTTCACACAATAAGTTTGGTTCATGTTATTTTTGAATGTATGTTACACCTCTGTGCAAAGTTTGCAGGCAATTGAAGCAAAACTGGCCTTGCAATCTTTAAAATAAGACAGCAATACACTGAAAATTTGCAAATTGAGAAAAACGCATTTAAAGAAAGGATGTACATGGACTGAACTTCCCTCATCAGCTGGATGAATTGAATTCAGAGAGAATACCTGACAAATACTCAGTCACCACCTCCATATCTGTAGGACTCATCTCCTGCCCCCCCAGCAGCAGCAGCAGCCCTTGTTTCCTTCCTCTTTGCCTTTGCTTTTGGTATACTGAGAACAATCGAAGCCCTCACCCTTCCCAAATCCAGAGATCTGAACCCCTCTTCCATGTATCTGCCAACAGCTAGCCCCAGCATGTTGAACACTTTCAGCCTTCCACATTCTCTCTCATTGTAGACTATTTCAGCATCATTCACAGTTATTTCAAGTCTATTTCTCCCAACAAATTTTTGTTTTGGACACCTTGCCCAGATCAAGCTGTGGAAGCTTTCATTGGGGTTCTGAGTACCCCCATGGGCACACTTTGAGAGCAATGCAGAACTACTCAGTTCATCAAAGATTGGCTCAATGATTCTTCTTACAAACTCTGGGAGAACATTGGCATTGGCTTTGTGTTGAGGTTGTCCCTCTTGCTATTCTTCAACTCAAAATCAGCTGTGCAAGAGTTGCAAGTGAATTTGAGAGTGAGAGAAAGACCACACCTTGTTTCTGACACACTGCAGTCATTGCTTCCACAGTCTTTGCAAGGAAATGACTTCACAAAGTCACAAAGAATAGCAATGTCAATCACTCTGTATCCAGTCAAGTCATCTGTTGCAGTCTTGGATGTAGAGGCAGCTGCAGCACTGAGTTTCTGAGAAGAGGCAGTCTGTCGTACATCCTGAGGAGGGTCTAGATCCTCCTTGCTTCTCGTGTGCTGGTTTCCGTAAATTTTTCTCTTTCGGCGATAGTACTGCTTCTTCTTTTTCGCTGGTGGCGGACCTCCTAACGGCTCTGTAGAACTCATTTCTTCATCTGGGAAAAAAAACACATGTATGCATAAGACGGATGCTATTGTAGACTGCATTAGTTTATAAGCTGAGGTTCTGAGGTGGTCAACTCAGTGTATTACTTCCTTAGTTCCTGTTGTGGATGCCTGATGTGCTTCTTCTTCTCTCGAAATGAAACCTCAACAAACTTGATTTCACATACAAAGTAAACAACTGATACTAAGACACATTACAGTACAAAATCAAAATCAATAAAAAGGTTAAAAATGTGTTGATCACATGCGTTTCGATGGTGAAGTTCTTGAACTCGCTTGATTTAGATCAGCGCGAGCGATGCTCGAGCGATGTAAACAGAGTGCCTCTCTCTCAAGAATGAACGAAAGAAACGATCATTTGGTCTACTGAGAGTAATACTTACCACTCTGCAGAGTTTTTGGGGTGGAACACAGCAATCAGGCCCTTTGAAGAGCACCAACAAGGAATTTTTCTTCTTTCGAAGTTTCAGGCGGCGATGTGCACGCGGAAGAAGGCCACAAGGAGAGTAGGCTGTTAGCCTCGCTGTGATTGGCTGAAACGACCTTCTCTCCCTAAAGCCTATAGTTAAGAGAACCAATGAAATTGAAGCTCTCGTACAACTTTACTTGTTGGAATTGGCAAAACAAGCAACAGATTTGGCGAAATTTGGTGAAAACATTATTGAAATCCGAGCAGTAGATCGCGAGATATGGATTTTCAAATGTATGCATATTTAATTAGGTTTATTTTTTGTTAACCCCAGTGAAAAGATTGTATTTAAAAACGCTTTTTCGGTCAAGTTTGAGCTTTGATCTTTGGATTATATGTAGTTAAATGGGTAGAGATCAGTTTTATAGAAAAAAACTCATTTTGAGTAATTTTTATGAAAAATGATGTTTTTAGAGGTTGAACCTGGCCTTAAACCTTTGTGTCAGGAGATCAGACAGACAAGGTGTGATTTTCTTAAACCTTTGTGTCAGGAGATCAGACAGACAAGATGTGATTTTCTTGACTCCTTTGTGTCAGGAGATCAGACAGACAAGGTGTGATTTTCTTTACTCCTTTGTGTCAGGAGATCAGACAGACAAGATGTGATTTTCTTGACTCCTTTGTGTCAGGAGACCAGACAGACAAGATGTGATTTTCTTTACTCCTTTGTCACAAGTTTGTGTCAGGAGATCAGACAGACAAGATGTGATTTTCTTTACTCCTTTGTGTCAGGAGATCAGACAGACAAGATGTGATTTTCTTAAACCTTTGTGTCAGGAGATCAGACAGACAAGATGTGATTTTCTTTACTCCTTTGTGTCAGGAGATCAGACAGACAAGGTGTGATTTTCTTAAACCTTTGTGTCAGGAGATCAAACAGACACGGTGTGATTTTCTTAAACCTTTGTGTCAGGAGATCAGACAGACAAGGTGTGATTTTCTTAAACCTTTGTGTCAGGAGATCAGACAGACAAGATGTGATTTTCTTTACTCCTTTGTGTCAGGAGGTGAAAGTTGCAAGTTTTAGATCATCAACATTTTAGAAAATTGTCAGATGTTGGGATTTGATCAGCTCCTTGCCATTCAAAATAATCAACAATATGAGATTTACTTAAAAGTTAAATATATCTAATGTGCTGAATTTGCAAGTTTGATGAGCTCTGAATGGGGTCATGAACTCTGAATGGGGTCATGAACTCTGAATGGGGTCATGAATTCTGAATGGGGTCATGAAATGTCACTTTTTTTCAGTTGCCTTCTTCCAGAGGGTGTTGCCATGTGTCATTTTATTGCTTGTTAAAATACCTCTGCATCTCGTACTCTGCAGTGCTGGGCAGATTTTCATCTCTTTCCTTTTTATTGCCGAAATTGATTTTCAAAAGGAAAGTAGTTTGAGATTACATGGTGCCATTTGGAAAGATTTCCCTGAGAGTTCCTGGAGTAAACACACTTTTTCAGAATGTAGAAAGCGTAGTGAAGAGTCTCCTGCCTGTGGTAGACAACAGTGTGAGCTGCAGACAGGGAGGGAACCGAGTGGACTGGAGAGTCTCCTGCCTGTGGTAGACAACAGTGTGAGCTGCAGACAGGGAGGGAACCGAGTGGACTGGAGAGTCTCCTGCCTGTGGTAGACAACAGGAGACAGTGTGAGCTGCAGACAGGGAGGGAACTGGGTGGACTGGAGAGTCTCCTGCCTGTGGTAGACAACAGTGTGAGCTGCAGACAGGGAGGGAACCGAGTGGACTGGAGAGTCTCCTGCCTGTGGTAGACAACAGGAGACAGTGTGAGCTGCAGACAGGGAGGGAACCGAGTGAACCAGAGAGAGAGATTTGCAATAAATAGTGTGATCTGTATAGAGAGTAGCATAGCATAGAGAGTAGCATAGCATAGAGAGTAGCATAGAGAGTAGCATAGAGAGTAGCATAGCCAGTGTGTTTGTTGTACAGTTTGCCTTGCAATGTCCACAGCCAGGTTAACCCTGTGATACTTGAAACAAAATGTCCTCACAATGTTGTTTACTGTATATCAACCACGCGGAATGATGCCGCTTTTGTGTGGGTTTTTCCCCCTTGCAAATTTCTATGTTTTGTAGAAGAGAGATTTGGATGTATTTTTCTCTTTATTGATATCATACATGTGTTGTTTACCTTACATTCAGTGGATGTTCTTATTTTTCATGCTTAGAACCTCTTGAAAAGGGTTGAAATTACTATTGCCTGTCAGATCAACAGAGAGCAAAACACAGTTTGAAGCACCGTTGTTGAAGCGCTAGCGCCGTTTGATTTTGTGCCTACAAAGCAAACTTTGCACGTGTCTCCTTTTGATGTGGACACTGGTTTTCTTGAGACATGTCACTTTTCATAGACTTGAGTAGCATATAGCAATGGCTGTCTTTTCTCTTTCCAATTTTAAATATGTGTATTACAGACTTAGAGAATCAATGATAAATTATCTCTCAATGAAAGTGGCCTTTTTGCATTCACTTAGTAGAACAATGTTAAGTGTTCCATGACATATCTCCCGGGTAACCAGATTTTGTGTTTCCAGCTGGATTCAGAACATCGTTTTTTCTCATTCTAGGGACTGTGCCTAGTCTATGCACAGACATACGTTTCGAGTTTTAACTTTTAAAAAACTTCTCTATGATGGTCTTGACCATTTTAGAATAATTATAATGTAAAACGTTGTCTCTAATCTTAGTGCTTTGTGAGAAGTTACTGTTATAAACTTGTTGAAATGTTAGCATATTCGCCTGTTTCCCCTATATTTGTGAAATATGATGTGCACACTATCATCTAGTTCACCCTGTGTGATAATCTATGATATAATTATACGTGCATTAAGCGTTGTACATTTATAATAATAATATAATAATAATATAATAATAATTTATTATACTTATAAAGCGCCTTTCCCGAGGTTCTAAGCGCGTAACATATATACATACATATACAAAAATAAACATACAACACAGTCTATACATTTAGTCATCCAGTCATAGTCAAACACATGCATTCAGATGTACACAGTCAGACTGACAATATACTATACAAATATTTACACAGATGTCAAGATGTACGTGGGGGTAGAGGAGGGGGGGGGGGGGGGGGTGCGGCAGGATTCTAACAAATTCACAAGTAATATTGCTGAAAAAGGTAGGTTTTGAGGTTGGATTTGAAGGAAGAGATGGAGGTAGAGTGTCGGATATTGTGAGGGAGAGAATTCCACAGTTGAGGGCCATAGTATGAGAAAGAGCGAAAGCCATGAGTTCTGCGCTTGAAGCGACCTTGGCGGAGGAGTTGAGTGTCAGCAGAAGAGCGGAAGAAGCGAGAAGGGGTGTACAGAGAGACCAGATCAGAGAGATAGGCAGGTGCAGATTCAGAGATGATGTTGTAGCAGAGACATGCAATCTTATACTTGATACGTTCAGAAACAGGCAGCCAGTGGAGATCTTTCATGAGAGGAGTGCAGGGTTGTCGGTGACGCGCTCTAAAAATGAGGCGGGCGGCACATTTGTAGATGTAGGACAAGTAGAACAAACATCTCATTTGTTGCTAATAACAAAATTAGTTGTATTGATACAATATTTTTTTCCATGCAAGCTAATGCAATATAATGAGATGTATGACTATTTTATCTATGGTTTGCATACATTCATTTGTGTGCAAATGTACACACAGACACACACAAACACATACACACTCAAATGCACACACACACACAGACACACACACAGACACACACAAACACATACACACTCAAATACACATACACACACACACACACACACAGACACACACATACAGAGACACACACACACACACATACAGAGACACACACAGACACACACACACATAGACAGACACACACAGACAGACACACACAGACAGACACACACACACGGAGACACACACACACACACACAGAGAGACACACACACAGAGACACACACACACACACACTCACAGACACACACAGAGACACACACACACACACACGGAGACACACACACTCACAGACACACACACACACACACACACACACACACATGCATGCTGTTTGCAGCAAAGCAGAGATGCATGCAGTGCTGCACAACAAAAAAACAACTAGGCCCACATGATCAAGATGATGTGATAAATTCCAGTCTGACACAGACCCAAAACTTTGCCTTGCAAGTTACATTGTCTATTTTATTTCCACATGACATGTTGTTCACACAAGCTGAGAATACTCGAGCAGTGCAGGTATTTGAATACCTGGAAAAGTGAAAGATCTGTGGCCGAGTGGTTAGCGCGCGGGACCTACAGTCGCTTGCGGCCAGTGGGTACGGCGTTCGAAGCTGCGCGGTTCCCAGAGTTGCATCCCTGAGCAAGATGCTTTACTCGCATTGCTTCTCCCCACCCAGGAGTAAAACCGGGTACCTGTGAGGGCAATGTTGGCAAAACGTAGTGCGATTAACCCTTGTATGCGGCAGAGCGCCAGCATCGGGTTGGAATACTCCCCAGGGAGCGGAGTTGGTGCTGGTACCTGACTGTGTGCGTCTTAAATGTCTGTCACTATGTTTGTTGTGAGGGACCAGTGAGGATTGATCAAGATGCCCAGTGATCAGGGGGTAAAGTGTAAAGCGGTTTGAGACCCAGACAAAGGGTGTAAATCGCTATATAAAACCACACCTTTACCTTTATTAGATGCAATGAATAATGACCTTTCGCTGAAGTAAAATATGTTATGGGTCTTATCAAAGAAATGGGAGCTAAATAAATTGTGAGCTTATTTGAAGTATTCTAAAGGGGTGTGTAGTGTGCTGAGTGTGTAGAAAGAGCTGGAATCAATCCAGTATTTGCTGTGGGAGCTCCTAAACACACACAGGGGACAGAAATCCTGCAGAGGACAAAGTTTTGGATCGGGGCAGCAAGGGACACCGACTCGTTACAGTTGACAATCCAAGGACCCTCCGCAGTATGGTTATGGAATAAGGTCACATGAACAAAACCGTTGTTTACAATGCCATATTTATACGTAGATTTCTACATTTTGAGTTGATATATTGGGAACAATATTGTTTGTTTCAATTAATCAAATTTTGCTCAATTCATGTTGTTAAAGAATTGTGAATATACAATATGCTTGCCTAATTTACCAGTATTTACCACAGTGATTAAACCGTCATATCTTTACTCCAAATCTTATTAATCAGGGTCATCTTGAAAGGAAGTTTTCATGTTCTGTGTTTTGGCTTTGTTTGTTTGTTTGTGCTGTTTTGTTATGTGAAATACCTTATTAACCATGTGTTGCTAGTCTAATCAACACATCATAATCAATCAATACAACAGCTACTAGAAAAGTGATGTCCCACATCACAGTATTTTCCATAAACATTAATTTTTCCTGTATTTCTCAAGATACCATCTTAAATTTGGTATCAGCAGAAAGTGATACCAAAATCTCAAAATCTTTAGACAATGATTTATGGTATACCGGTACCTTTAAAAAAAATTTGCACGTTACTACTTTTAGAGGTGGCTATTTTTGGCCCCACATGCCTGCACATCCTGAATGCCGATACACGTCTTCTAGTTCTTGGCATTTGCCTCAAGTTTTAATCCGCCATTTTAAAATCATTCTTGCTTGATTTGGGAGAAATGCGCTTTCCATTGCATGCAAGTTTTCCCTGCTTGTTTGTTACCTTGTGCAATATCAATATCTCAAGAGTTGACTGATCAAAGTAGTATGTTCCCAACTTCCAGGCATTGGGAAGGACCATGTGATTGACAAAAATACTCGCACCATTCCATTGAGGAGCAGTAGTTATGTGCAGCTCCTGTTTGTTGTTGTGTTGCTGTTGTCGTCTTATGTTGCAGCCGTCTTATGTTACAGCCGTCTTATGTTGCAGCCTAGCCTCATAGCAGGGGAGTGATTCTACTACAGTATAGAGCAAACTGAATATTCATACTTCTGTACCACTTTTTTAAATTCAGGAGAATCACGAAATAAACTTTTTAATGATCCTGTTGGTTTTGTGTTTTAATGTGCAGTATAACTATAAGTATCACTGATTTATTGTACTGAGCTTGGCTAAAAGATATGTGAAAATTCCCTGAAAATGAATTAGCTCTGCAAAGCAAGGTTGTGACATTTCTTTTGGCAACGAGCGAAATGAGAGAGCATCCGTCTTTACCAAGGGGCTGCTCAAAACTGCAATCTTGTTTTGAGATCTTGGAAATCCTGCAACAGCGAGAAAGAAAATCAGAAGAAATGGTGGGGACCACACAATCAGCATGGTAACAGTCTACTTGGCCCCCCTGCCACCTCGCTGTTTCCCTCAAGACTCGGGTCTAAATTTAGAAGCCAACTGAAGATCTTGGAGGAGAGTTGCTTGTTCCTTGCATGGTTGCTAGTTTAGAATGCTGAATTTAGAAAAATGAATTATAGTAGGAAAATTTTATAGCTAACTCGCACCTTTCCTAGTCAGGAAAAGCTGACCTTGGGGTAGTTTCCCTGATGTTTCCCACAAGGTCACTAGAAAAACTCTGCAGCTACAACTTTGTAGCTACCTTGGGGTAGTTTCCCTGGTGTTTCCCACAAGGTCACTAGAAAAACTCTGCAGCTACAACTTTGTAGACGACCTTGGGGTAGCTTCCTGATGTTTCCCACAAGGTCACTAGAAAAACTCTGCAGCTACAACTTTGTAGTCGACCATGGGGTAGTCTCCCTGTTTCCCCCAAGGTCACTATAAATTCCCTACAGCTACCACATCCCTGCTTTGAGGCAAGGGCTATTTGTGGGAAAGGCAGCTATAGTGGAGTTAGCATTATGGGACATTTTATGGTTACATACTGTGCACAGAACTACACAATGCAACATGTTCTGGCACAAGTGCGGATAAGTCATGGAGACACTTTTGCAGTCTGGCTAAGAAAAAGTTGTTGAGGGTCTTCACAAGGTGAAATGAGTTTTGGGCAATCTCCGATATATGAAAAAATGTAATGCATATGCCGATATGGCTAGGATTTTCAAGAATTCCACGTAGAAATAGATTTTAAGTTTTCTTTTAAAAGATGGGTTACTGTGTCCATTATCTCCATTGTTTTACTTAGTGCTACAGTATTTTTAAATTTGATTTTTCCAGACATATGCTTTTTGTCATAACTCTCATTTGAGGAGATACTGAAAACATATTTGGGTTAAAATTTAATGAACTTTAATGAACTTTAATGAACTTTCAAACTGTTTTTCAATATCTAAAAAAACTGACCTTACCCTTGTTTTGCCCGAATGGCTCACATATAAAGAGACGTCCACCTTGCAGCTCATCATCAAACTTTTATTTGAGGTCGAGTAGTTACAGGACAGCAGGCGCAATTATTGTAGGAAAGAGCACTTCAAACAGCAGGTACAATTATTGTAGGAAAGAGCACTTCAAACAGCAGGCACAATTATTGTAGGAAAGAGCACTTCAAACAGCAGGCACAATTATTGTAGGAAAGAGCACTTCAAACAGCAGGCACAATTATTGTAGGAAAGAGCACTTCAAACAGCAGGCACAACTATTGTAGGAAAGAGCACTTCAAACAGCAGGCACATTTACTGTAGGAAAGAGCACTTCAAACAGCAGGCACAGTTATTGTAGGAAAGAGCACTTCAAACAGCAGGCACAATTATTGTAGGAAAGAGCACTTCAAACAGCAGGCACAATTATTGTAGGAAAGAGCACTTCAAACAGCAGGCACATTCACTTGATTACCATGAACAGCGTTAATTGGCTTTGTTCTGGTTTGAACTGAGACATTCTAGGATTCAGTGGAAGTGAAATATGTGTGCTCTTCAAACATCGAACAAGAGAATTGTGGAATGACATGGTCTCTCAGAACTAGGCATTCAGCTCGTTCAGCTTTCCCTACAATGACGTCCCCACGTCTGACCTACATCTGACATCCCCACGTCTGACCTACATCTGACATCCTGACATTGACGTCCCTACATCTGACATCCCGTCTGACCTACATCTGACATCCCCACGTCTGACCTACATCTGACATCCAGACATTGACGTCCTTACATCTGACATCCTGACATTGACGTCCCTATATCTGACATCCCGTCTGACCTACATCTGACATCCCCACGTCTGACCTACATCTGACATCCAGACATTGACGTCCTTACATCTGACATCCTGACATTGACGTCCCTATATCTGACATCCCCACGTCTGACCTACATCTGAGTCCCCACATCTGACTTCCCCACATCTGACGTCACTACATCCGAGTCCCCACATCTGACGTCACAACATCTGACGTCACTACATCCGAGTCCCCACATCTGACGTCACCACATCTGACATCACCACATCTGACATCACCACATCTGACATCGCTACATCCGAGTCCCCACATCTGACGTCACCACATCCGAGTCCCCACATCTGACGTCACCACATCCGAGTCCCCACATCTGATGTCCCCACATCTGACCTACATCTGATGTCCCCACATTTGACGTCCATCCGAGTCCCCACATCGGACAACACTACATCTGACATCCTACAGGCAACTTCCACAATGGGCACAAAGGCAAGCTACACCATAGGCCTCTTGTGGGACTCCACCGACCACCCAAGCCTACCCACACAACAATTTTCTGTCACGGCCATTCAGTCTCCCGAGTTTGATGGGGAGTGCCCCAACCCCATGGGTAGGGCTACCTATATAACAAAATGCAATGTTTGTGATGTCATTCACACACAGAAATAAATCATTTGGTTATGTCTTGTTTAGTACAAGTAGAACTATCAAAAAAGAGCATTCTAAAAATAATTAAAACAAACACACAACAAATAATAAACCTGCATAGAAAAGGAAACCAGAGACAACTTCATTTTGTTCCCAGTTCAGAACTTCTGCAGGAAAGTGAGAGAGAGAGAGAGAGAGAGAGAGAGAGAGAGACAGAATGAGAGAGAGAGACAGAGAGAGAGAGAGACAGAGAGAGGAAGGGGGAAGGAGAGATGGGGGGCAGGAAGAGGGGAGAGAGGGGGGGGGGGCTTGGGAGGAGAGAGGGATAGAGAGAGAGAGGGGGGAGAAGGAGAGATGGGGGGGGGGGGGGGGGGGCAGGAAGAAGGGAGAGGGGGAGGGGGCTTGGGAGAAGAGGGACAGGGGGGGGAGAGAGTACACGAAGCTGGCCCAACACTTGACTGCTTATTCTAGAGTTGAAAATGCTCATACAAAAGACGACTGGTCATCCTGAGCCTCTCATGTCAAATACAATCCGTTCCAGGCAGAGCTGAATCAAATTATACTGTGCATCTGTGAAAGTGCACATTGCCCCATGTTCCTAATGAATGTCTAGAATCAAATCACTGTGCATACTGTGCATCTGTGAAAGTGCATATTGCCCCATGTTCCTAATGAATGTCTAGAATCAAATCACTGTGCATACTGTGCATCTGTGAAAGTGCATATTGCCCCATGTTCCTAATGAATGTCTAGAATCAAATCACTGTGCATACTGTGCATCTGTGAAAGTGCATATTGCCCCATGTTCCTAATGAATGTCTAGAATGAAAATATGAATGAATGCATGAGAGAATGAATTATAGATTGCGCAAATGAATGAAAAGTGCAGAAGGCAACAAAACTTCTCGGTGCCTTGATTATGATAGAAATGTTAAAGATGACAGCTGTGAAAACAACTCGTAGCAGAGTTATGCATTGATGCATCAACCAGATAAATGTGACAAATACAGTGTACAACCTGTAAATAAACATTCCTTATGGAAGTTTATGATTCATATGTTGCAGAAGTGTGCACATCATAAATGTGCAAGTAATACAGATGTGGATGTTTGAAGTATTTGAAAAATATCTTGATTTTTCTGGGGGGTGTTTAATAGAGGCTCATGAGAACATGCCATCATAGCCGCTCAATACCCCCCTCACCACCTGGACCCCCTGGCTGCTGGGCTTTCGGGGCCTGCTCCTGTAGCTTCATGCCCTCCTCACCAGCTGGACCCCCTGGCTGCTGGGCTTTCGGGGCCTGCTCCTGTAGCTCCATGCCCCCCTCATCAGCTGGGCCCCCTGGCTGCTGGGCTTTCGGGGCCTGCTCCTGTAGCTCCGCCAGGGGCAGCCCTGGGCAGCCACCGAGGCTGCCGGGGGAGGTTAGTTGGCAGTGGGACAGGGTTGGGTCACTGATTGAACTTTGCATTCAAAGCACTCTGGAGGATGGCCCCCAACACACGCAACAACAAAGTGTTTTTCTTTGAACTGTGAAATAAAATGCATCTCTTCTCCTGCAGTGCAGAACTACACCTACAGGGAATGACGACAAAGCCACAAGTCATACAATAAATGACGACAAAGCCACAAGTTTTACAATAAATGACGACAGAGCCACAAGTTTTACAATAAATGATGACAAAGCCACAAGTTTTACAATAAATGACGACAGAGCCACAAGTTTTACAATAAATGATGACAAAGCCACAAGTTTTACAATAAATGATGACAAAGTAATCTGCTATAGCACTTTCTATGATTGGATTTCAGTTCAAATCCAATTGTTGGCATCCGTCAGTCTCGTGAGACTATGGGGGTGTGCGCCAGGTTTGGTCAGTCCGGGGTTGAGAGGCAGCGTACTCTGTGGCTGTAGAGCCCGATCCTTGAGCCGCATGCTCTGTTGCACTTGTCGCAAGTGAAGTCTTGGCGTGGCTCTGTGGATGCCGACGCTATCCTCTGTCGTCTGCGTTCTCTCCTCTCCTCCCACTGCTCCCGTCTCCTCCTCTCGCTGGCCTGGATGCCAGTCTTGACGGCGTGTCTCCAGCTGTTGCGGTCAGCGGCCACCGTTTCCCAGTCTGCTGGGTTGATGCCTCCCGCCGTCATATCACGTTTACAGACGTCCTTGTAGCGGAGGAGAGGTCTTCCTGCAGGTCTGGATCCCGTGGCGAGCTCGCAGTACAGCACATCTTTGGGTATTCGGCTGTCATCCATCCTGCTGACGTGACCCAGCCATCTAAGTCGTCTCTGGCTGAGCATGGCGAACATGCTGGGAATACCTGCTTGCGCCAGTACGTCCTTGTTGGGGATGCGGTCATGCCAGCTGATGCCCAGGATCCTTCTGAGGCAACGCATGTGAAAGGTGTTGAGCCGGCGTTCTTGGCGGGAATACAGGGTCCACGCTTCGCTTCCGTAAAGGAGCGTGCTGAGAACACAGGCCTGGTAGACTTTCATCTTGGTGTTTGTCGTCAGCATGGAGTTGTCCCAGACACGCTTTCCGAGGCGGGCCAGTGATGTTGCGGCTTTGCCAATGCGCTTGCTTAGTTCGGCGTCCAGAGACAAGTTGCTTGAGATGGTGGAGCCCAGGTATGTAAACTCCTCCACCACCATAAGGGTGTGATCGCCGATGGAGATGCTGGGAGCGGTACTGACATCCTGACCCATGACTTCAGTCTTCTTGATGCTGATGGTCAGAGCGAATTCTTTGCATGCCTGGGCAAAGCAGTTGATGAGACGCTGCAGCGCCTCCTCTGTGTGCGCAGTCAGGGCAGCATCATCAGCAAATCCAGTTCAAATCCAGCGACACAAAAAACAACAGAACCAGGAGCAGTGCGGTTTCAATCTGGAGTTTTCAGTTTTCAGCCCCACCTACTCTAATTTCTAGTGTGAACCAGAAAACAGGTGAAAAACTCCTTGTCGTGCTCATTACTTTGGACTACAAAGCTGGTGATATGTGTAGATCACAGATAAAATATCACAACAGTTTCCTAAAGGAACATTGAGGAATTACGTGTTATTCTCTTTTTTTCCAATATGTTCAACAAAGCATACTGATCAGCATCAAGCTGTACCATACAAACTCCAACACGATGAACAATGACTACAAAGATAACTGAGTTCAATAGAATACTAGTACATATACTACTACATATACTACTACATATACTACTACATATACTGCCACAGATACTGCCACAGATATTGCTACAATTACTATGGATTCTTCTACATTACATTTTGTTCAAGATGCAACAAAAACCATTTCACAACAAAAACCATTTTGCCACAAACACCTGCATTATTCAGGTGCATGTGCCATTGATTGACAGGAAATACGAATTTGGCACATATTGCTACATATTTTTAATTTTTACCACCAGTGATATTGATAAATGTGCACAACCTGTCACTATACCAGACACAGGCTCCCAATGAATACATGAAAAGATATCAGGCTGTGTGGATTAACATCATTTAGGAAATGAATCTTTCAGCACCTCTGAAAGACAGAAAGAAAGAAATTCCAAACACCCACAACAAGAAGGGCAAAGCCCATACGACTCACATGCTTGACCTTGACCTTTATATGACCTTGACCTTCAGGTGACCTTCAAGGTCAAGGTCAAACAACTAAACCTACCAATGACATCATACACAAAGAAATGCTTTACACATTTTTCCTACCAAAATACATGTGACCTTGACCCAAGGTCAAGGTCATCCAAGGTCATGCAACACAAAGCTGTTAATTCAAGACATAGGAAGCACAATGGTGCTTATTGGCACTTTCTACCATGAGATATGGTCACTTTTAGTGGTTCACTACCCCATTTTGGTCACATTTCATAAGGGTCAAAGTGACCTTGACCTTGATGATATGTGAACAAATGTGTCTCATGATGAAAGTATAACATGTGCCCCACATAATTATTAAGTTTGAAACAGTTATCTTCCATAGTTCAGGGTCAAGGTCACTTCAAAATATGTATACAATCCAACTTTGAAGAGCTCCTGTGACCTTGACCTTGAAGCAAGGTCAACCAAACTGGTATCAAAAGATAGGGCTTGCTTTGACCTATATACCACTTGTAGCTAAGGTCGCCATTCTCAATAACGTGGGAGAAAATTGGGAAAATGTGAAAAAAGACTTTTTGAGACCACATTTATGGCTCCTGTGACCTTGACCTTGAAGCAAGGTCAAGTCACTATGTATGTTTTTTGAGGCCTTGTCATCATACACCATCATGCCACATTTGGTGTTGATAGACTTAATAGTCTCCGAGAAAAATCCAACGTTTAAGTTTTTTACGCCCGGACGGACGCCCGGACGCCCGGACGGACGGACGACACGGCTCAGTACATAGACTCACTTTTGCTTCGCATGTGAGTCAAAAACAAACAAGCTATACACTAATCAATCAAAAGCGTTCCAAGAAAACAGCACAGATACGTGGATGAATCTGAATCTATTTTAAACTTTATTACAAAATGAGAGAGAGAGAGAGAGAGAGAGAGAGAGAGAGAGAGAGAAGAGAGAGAGAGAAAGAGAGAGAGAGAGAAAGAGAGAGAGAGGGTGGGTGGGGGTGTGTGGGGGTGTGTGGGTGGGGGTGTGGGTGGGTGGGTGTGTGGGGGAGGGTGGGTTGGGGTGTGGGTGAGGGTGGGTGTGGGTGAGGGTGGGTGTGGGTGTGGGTGAGGGTGGGTTGGGGGTGTGGGGTAGGGTGGGTGTGGGTGTGGGGGAGGCTGGGTAGGGGTGTGGGTGTGGGAGAGGGTGGGTGGGGGTGTGGGGGAGGGTGGGTGTGGGTGTGGGGGAGGGTGGGTGTGGGTGTGGGTGAGGGTGGGTTGGGGGTGTGGGGTAGGGTGGGTGTGGTTGTGGGAGAGGGTGGGTGTGGGTGTGGGGGAGGGTGGGTGGGGGTGTGGGGGAGGGTGGGTGTGGGTGTGGGGGAGGGTGGGTGGGGGTGTGGGGGAGGGTCGGTAGGGGTGTGGGTGTGGGGGAGAGTGTTGGTTGTGGGTGTGGGGGAGGGTGGGTGGGGGTGTGGGGGAGGGTGGGTGGGGGTGGCAGGCACGCAGGGGAGAAGAGGTAGGCAAATGTCACTACTTCAGGGTTTACTTTTTCATTCATGAAAATGGTATTCCATACCAGTATGACAAGAAAGATCCCAATGAATATATTGAAAAAGATATGTTTATTTTCAATTTTCTGGAAACAAAAAAATTGCCGTCTGTGCACACTCAAGTAAAGCTATATTTACATGTTTTCAATTTGACCAAACAAAAGATATGATAAACAATATGCCAGATAAAAAGTTAGCGGGCGTTCAAGTACATGGAGGTGAAGAAATGTACACCCTGCAGTGTATTTACATTGGCTTAGTGCAAAACTATTGATGATATGTGCAGAATTCTATGAATAAGTCTTCCGTCAATCTGTCGACGGTTACAGATGAGTGAAAAAAATTGGCAAAAAAATAAAACAAAGGGAAGCAATTACCTGACAACAAAATGAATTGTCTACCTTGAATCATCGGTGTACACAACATAAAAACTTATCATCATTCTGTCAAACTATGCCGTCTTTGTGATGATCCAATTTCAAAAAGTGATGACTTTCCTGTTGTAACCGCTACAAAATGGCATCTCTCTTCTAATAAATGTTGTGTTCCACATCACGGGCAGAGAGAGGTAAGCATGTGAAGCAGCACATGTACAGAAACTGCACTTGCCACCTGAGGGGGACACAAAAATCGTGATGGACCGTACTCCATCTATCACTTTCCACAATGAAAGACATGAGGGACAGGTGTGGTACAGGTGTAATATACTGTGCATGGCATCCGTCCCTCCATTTGCTGTGAGCATCCATTGCTAACCACCATACATTTCAGTCTGGCGCAGCTTTCATCCCCTCGACATTTGTACACAACATGATACTAACACAACATGATGTTGACTACTCCACTCACACTCCGCTGAGAGGTGCAGCCATCATTCCCTCGACATTTGTACACAACATGATACTAACACAACATGATGTTGACTACTCCACACACACTCCGCTGGGAAGTGGAAACATCATCCCCTCGACATTTGTACACAACATGATACTAACACAACATGATGTTGACTACTCCACTCACACTCCGCTGAGAGGTGCAGCCATCATCCCCTCGACATTTGTACACAACAGGATACTAACACAACATGATGTTGACTACTCCACTCACACTCCGCTGGGAAGTGGAAACATCATCTCCTCGACATTTGTACACAACATATTTTCTAACATTACTTCACGCACACTCCGCTGCATGGTAAAGACGACATACACAAGACCAAACCAATCCCTCTCATGCATTTGGAAGCCGTTCTGGTGTTCCATTTCTGTTAAATATAATTATAAACAAATTTCCCCTAAAAATTACATTTCTTGGTATTTTCTAAGCCTACCCACTGAGGTACTCTGATTAAATGACAAGATCCAATTATCAAAAACATGAAACGCCATGCATCTATCTGGGTGTCTCTTTGATACTCTATTTCTGACTTTTTTGCTTCCTTTCTTAAATCCAGAATTACCTCTTTCTTACATTTTAAAAATCTTTTCCTAAACCCAATCACTGAGGGTCTCTGTTTTAATGACAGGAGTGAAGTGATGTCAAAAGCATGAAGCAAAATATATCTGGAAGCATTCCTCATGTTCCACTTCTATCATAGTATTTTCTAAATGTTGTCCAAAATTACCCCTCTCTTATATTTTCTTGGTCTCTGCCTAACCGTAATTGC
The DNA here is from genome assembly GCA_034096865.1 of Theodoxus fluviatilis. Taxonomy (NCBI): domain Eukaryota; kingdom Metazoa; phylum Mollusca; class Gastropoda; order Cycloneritida; family Neritidae; genus Theodoxus; species Theodoxus fluviatilis. The sequence goes on from JAWQFJ010007531.1 coordinate 40,508, forward strand.
TAATGCACTAAGATTTGGTTCAACTAACTTACAGGAGCAAGGTGAAGACAAAAACATGGAGCTTTATGTGGAGGGCCTCACCAGAAAACTCACCAACAGTTCTGACGCTCCTGGTCGATGCTACGTGACATTACACCGGCGATTCCTACAGTTTATGACTTTAGCCGAGACACATAACGGGAGCTAGACACAAACGGCAGTGCCACCCACACCCCTGGTTTCCTCTGCGGCAGACCACGTTCACGCCTCGCCTGACAGGCAGCAGCAGAGAAACCCGTCACAGAGCGCAGGGGATGCTCTACACAAAGTAGCGGGGCACCTTCAGGTCTTCAGGACTGAAGAAGGAATAGATCTGCAGAGACAAGGACAGACAATCACTTGATGAGGAAGTTTATCTGAATTAAATCAATACATCATCAAGATGCAAACATTATAGCAGCGCATGAATTTGACAACATCATGTTTCATGGTACATATAACAGTGTGTATGTGTGTGTGTGTGCATGCTGCGTGTATGTGCGTGTTTGCATGTGTGTGTGCATGCGTGTGTGTGTGGAGGGTAGGGTGGGTGAGGGGGTGGGAGTGGGGGGACTGGTGGCTAGGGGGTTGTCTATTTCTACCCCCAACCCACAGGTGTGCAGTGCAGGACAAGGCCAAAATAAAGTGAGATTGTCCACCGCAAAATCATTCCATCATTTCTCAACACAGATTCCAGGGGAAAACGGCATTTGTGGCACACAAAATGTTTTCACTTTGCCCGGCATTTTTCTCAAATCTGTTCCAGCAACTTCAGCCCGGTTTGTCATGCATGCTCCAACTTTTACTCTGCACTGAGGGAACAATCAACAACAAACAAGCAAGCAAGCAAGCAAGCAAGCAAGCAAGCAAGCAAGCAAACAAACAAGCAAGCAAGCAAGCAAGCAAGCAAACAAACAAACAAGCAAGCAAGCAAGCAAGCAAGCAAGCAAACAAACAAGCAAGCAAGCAAGCAAGCAAGCAAGCAAGCAAGCAAGAGGAAGACCTCACCTTCTCTGGGAAGATCTCTGGGTAGACAGAGAGGAGGAAGTCCTCACCTTCTCTGGGTAGACAGAGAGGAGGAAGACCTCACCTTCTCTGGGAAGATCTCTGGGTAGACAGAGAGGAGGAAGTCCTCACCTTCTCTGGGAAGATCTCTGGGTAGACAGAGAGGAGGAAGACCTCACCTTCTCTGGGAAGATCTCTGGGTAGACAGAGAGGAGGAAGTCCTCACCTTCTCTGGGAAGATCTCTGGGTAGACAGAGAGGAGGAAGACCTCACCTTCTCTGGGAAGATCTCTGGGTAGACAGAGAGGAGGAAGTCCTCACCTTCTCTGGGAAGATCTCTGGGTAGACAGAGAGGAGGAAGACCTCACCTTCTCTGGGAAGATCTCTGGGTAGACAGAGAGGAGGAAGTCCTCACCTTCTCTGGGAAGATCTCTGGGTAGACAGAGAGGAGGAAGACCTCACCTTCTCTGGGAAGATCTCTGGGTAGACAGAGAGGAGGAAGTCCTCACCTTCTCTGGGAAGATCTCTGGGTAGACAGAGAGGAGGAAGACCTCACCTTCTCTGGGAAGATCTCTGGGTAGACAGAGAGGAGGAAGACCTCACCTTCTCTGGGAAGATCTCTGGGTAGACAGAGAGGAGGAAGACCTCACCTTCTCTGGGAAGATCTCTGGGTAGACAGAGAGGAGGAAGTCCTCACCTTCTCTGGGAAGATCTCTGGGTAGACAGAGAGGAGGAAGACCTCACCTTCTCTGGGAAGATCTCTGGGTAGACAGAGAGGAGGAAGTCCTCACCTTCTCTGGGAAGATCTCTGGGTAGACAGAGAGGAGGAAGACCTCACCTTCTCTGGGAAGATCTCTGGGTAGACAGAGAGGAGGAAGTCCTCACCTTCTCTGGGAAGATCTCTGGGTAGACAGAGAGGAGGAAGTCCCAGTCGCTGGGACGGCTCTTGGAGGCAGGGACAGTGGACAGCTGCAGCAGAGTCCCCTTGTCATAGCAAATCCGTTTCCGTGGCGACTGTGGTGCCACGTCCGTGGTGCCAGGTCCCCCTGCTGTAGAGGAAGAAGCTGTCATGACAGAAAACTGTTGTCCTGCAAAATGCGTGACAGTATAAATAGATCTGGGGAAACCCCATGTGGATTGGAATAGACTGCACTGACTGGTTTGCATCAATAAATGCTTTTCGCAGGACTAACATTTTTTTGTCACTATGATCACTACAAAAGATATCTGTCTTGTGAAATGTATACATGAATACATCTGAGAAAACCCCAGTTGATTTATATAGACTTCCAGTTTTCCCACTCAAACCAAAGACCATACATTACTAAGACCGCGCACTCGGCTGATTTTAGCGAGAGTTCCGACAGAGTGGTCTCCCCGTTTTCGCGTGTCTCCCCCGGGGCGCTTGTGCGAGATACACATATATAGTGAGTGTTGTATCTATGCCACGTGCGTGAGGAATAAAGTTTAGTGCATGAATAGCAGTATCAAGTGTGTGCAAGGGTTTTTATAGTATTTCTTGAAAGCGATATGTATGTGAGAAACCGTTTGTTCCGTAGTTTGTAAACATGAACATTAATTAGCCGAGTGCGTGGAAAAGCGAGTGTAAACACTAAAATGAAAATTCCCACACTAAAGCTGGGAAAAGGGTCAAGGTGTCAGTAAACTATATCTCTCCTAAAAGATCTAAACACAATTTTCTCCATGGAAAAGCTCGTCCCTAACAAGCTGGTCTTAATAAAGAAATAAACACCGGACGCATAATTATGATCTGCGCGCTGAGCAGCAGACGATCGAGCAGCATACAGCTGCAATGGCATTTTGGGTCTCCCATTAGAAAAAGCGACTGGCGTCAATAGGTTAGAAAGCTTTTCCTTGCACTGATGCATCGATAAGGACAGACAAGTCAGGGTTACTAGAAACCAGAGATAAGAGCAGAGGGGCAGACGGCACAGGCTGTGCTCATCAAAACCACATATGACAAGCAAACAAAGGCGACCCAGTCCCAGGGTCAAGCCCCAAAGATGGCGAGTAGGCCCCACCCAGGGAACCGCACAGAGATAGGGGGAAAGGGGGCGTGAACACTGTGGTTTCTAGCTGGAATTAGAATCCACGCTTTCATTCTCTCATACCTGAAAATGAAGCGACGAAGGCACGGAGGAGAAAACTGCACTGCAATATTGTGTTCAAATGCCAGATACGGCTGTCGTGGAAAATCTTTTTTCCGCTTCCCCCGAGACAAGACAAGATGTAGCAAATGGGTGCAAAATTCAAGGCGTCAAGATTTGATGGGGGAAAGTGCTGCTCATCTGTCTACTGCTGGTCTTGTCCTGTGCAGTGACCATTTTGAACCAAATCAATTCATCCGTCCAGCTGAAAAAGATGCTATTCCAACTATTTTTTATGTGCCTAACCCGCCGCCCTAGGTTACAAATAAAAGACCATACCCTCGGGAAAGATCTTCCCTTCCTAACACAGGCTCTGGCTCCAAAACAAAAGAAGAAAATGCTGACGAGTTGAGCCTACCCTGCGATGCCCTTCCGGGGAAAGGAAAAAGATCTTGAAAAGATGGTGAGAGCTGTGAGAAACAAACTGTATCGCAGCAAGCAAAAAGTCAAAAGAATTTCTTCAAAGAAGACTCAGAACCTCAGCTTCTCTGAGCGAAAATCTGCTGTGATAAAAAAGTTGCAAACTTTCCTCCCAAAGCCAGCAGTACAATTCATTTCTTCACAGCTGCGCATGGCTGACAAGAAGAAGAAAGGATACAGATGGACAAACAAGGACAAAACAAATGCATTATCCTTGTTTCATGCCAGCCCAAAGGCATACCAAATGTTGAAAAGAATATTTGTCCTACCATCTATCTCCACCCTGAGGAGATCAGTGCAAAACATTGAAATATATCCTGGCTTCAACAACAACATCCTCAACGCCCTTGCTCTCAAAGTCAAGTCCCTGAAGTCTGGTTCTGAGGTGTGTGCAGTGATTTTTGACGAAATGGCTATCAAAGAGAGCATTTCTTACAACAAAGAAAGAGACGAAATCAAAGGTCTAGAGGACCTTGGCCTGCATGGGAAAACCAAGTACGTCGCCAACCATGCCACTGTCTAGGACGTGTGGACAACCCCAGCAGAGAAAGATCTTGCGCCAGGTCAGGGTGGATCAAATATTCACTCACAGTGACGGGAGCAACTGTGCTGAGGACTCGGCGAAATTCTTGATCAACCTGAAAACTTTGATGACAACTGAGAACTAAGTCACTCCAAATGAAGCCATTCCTCAGGAGCCAATGCAGCTTGAACAAGACCACAAGGATGGCACTGACCATCAAAATGACATCACAACCCTGGTATCTGCAAATCAAATTGCAGAAAATTGTGCCTTGACGTACATATCAGGGTACATCGCCAAGTAGATCACGCCAAGTCTGTGTGCATCATGCCAACAGTCGTTGTCAGGGTTTTCGTCAGAAACCAACAACGAGCTCCTTCTTCTATTCAAGGAATACAATCACGCTGCAGGAAAAGGTCTCACAGTACCAAGTGATGATCTGTCACGCGCAGTGGAGATGATGGAATTGGAAGAGGTGTACAGCAAAAATGTTGAGAGTGTACTTCACTCGGACAAAGTGAAATCTCGGCTTGTTTCTCTCCTCGGAAATAAACTCACTCTTGAATGCCCAGGAGGAATTTGCAAGCTGAGGCATTGCATCGTGAGCACATTCATCCATGCACGCCTGAAGTCAACTCTCAAGGACTGCACTGCCTCTTTTGCGCATAAACGCGAGAAGAACAGAAAAATCTTCAAACTTCGTAATTTGTGACGCACAAGATTCCTTTCACTGTTGTACCTCAGGAGAAAATACTGTTGTTAAAAATGCTGAATTTGTTAAAAACTGTGATGAAGAAGACAATGCAACGTATGGAAAGACATTGGTATTCACTTTTCCTTACCCTGCCCTTCAGTACCGCGAGTACAGAAGGATAGACATTGATCGAGTGCATTCTGGATTCGTCTGCATCCCTAGTTTCGGAAACCCACCCTCTTCCATACGTTGAGGTAAGTGAATTCTTTGCGATTATCTTCTGCTGCATGCTTTATGTATCATGTAGTTTGCAGAATGAGGAAAGCAAGCCGCCGAAGGTTGCAGACTCCTACTCGTTGCTATTCTCGCTAGCGTCGACAGACACGCGAAAACGGGGACGTAACTCTACATCCGTACCTCGCTCCGCGTAGTGCAAAAATAGCCGAGTGCGCTGTCTTAGTAATGTATGATCTTTGCTCAAACTCACTGAAGATTCTAAATTTAGCCACCCAGTGAGGAACAAAAAGAAACTACGTCTCAAGGTTATCACTTCATTGCAAAAGTTAGCAGAGAGAGTGGTGGAGGGAACCAAGCGAGACAGCAGGAGGGGCTTGGGTGGCATCTACCTAGGTATGAGAATTGCGGCAGGAGGCAGAGAAAGTCAATATGGGAGCGTCAACTTGCACTGCCTCGCCCCAGCTAGGAGCAAACCCCATTGCCAACAAGGACAGTGAAGGCACACACTTATCATGAGTGTTTGAGGCGACCATGAACTAGCATGAGGTTGCAATACTCTCCCTGCAGTAGAGGTGGTGCTGTGCCAAAAAGGAATGGATTTTTATGTTAAATGATGAAGAGGGTAAAGAGTAAAGTGGTTTGAAACCTGGCTATGGGTCACAAGTGCCTAGCCAAGTGATACAACACCACTGCCTAGCCGAGTGACACCAACACCACTGCCTAGCCAAGTGATACAACACCACTGCCTAGCCAAGTGACACCAACACCACTGCCTAGCCAAGTGCCACCAACACCACTGCCTAGCCGAGTGACACCAACACCACTGCCTAGCCGAGTGACACCAACACCACTGCCTAGCCAAGTGACACCAACACCAGTGCCTAGCCAAGTGCCACCAACACCACTGCCTAGCCGAGTGACACCAACACCACTGCCTAGCCGAGTGACACCAACACCACTGCCTAGCCAAGTGACACCAACACCACTGCCTAGCCAAGTGACACCAACACCACTGCCTAGCCAAGTGACACCAACAGCACTGCCTAGCCAAGTGCCACCAACACCACTGCCTAGCCGAGTGACACCAACACCACTGCCTAGCCAAGTGCCACCAACACCACTGCCTAGCTAGTGACATCAACACCACTGCCTAGCCAAGTGACACCAACACCACTGCCTAGCCAAGTGCCACCAACACCACTGCCTACCTAGTGACATCAACACCACTGCCTAGCCAAGTGCCACCAACACCACTGCCTAGCTAGTGACATCAACACCACTGCCTAGCCAAGTGACACCAACACCACTGCCTAGCCAAGTGCCACCAACACCACTGCCTACCTAGTGACATCAACACCACTGCCTAGCCAAGTGCCACCAACACCACTGCCTAGCCAAGTGCCACCAACACCACTGCCTAGCCGAGTGACATCAACACCACTGCCTAGCCAAGTGCCACCAACACCACTGCCTAGCTAGTGACATCAACACCACTGCCTAGCCAAGTGACACCAACACCACTGCCTAGCCAAGTGACACCAACACCACTGCCTACCTAGTGACACCAACACCACTGCCTACCTAGTGACATCAACACCACTGCCTAGCCAAGTGACATCAACACCAGTGCCTAGCCAAGTGACACCAACACCACTGCCTAGCCAAGTGACACCAACACCACTGCCTACCTAGTGACACAACACAAGTGCCTAGCCAAGTGACACCAACACCAGTGCCTAGCCAAGTGACACCAACACCACTGCCTAGCCAAGTGACACCAACACCACTGCCTACCTAGTGACATCAACACCACTGCCTAGCCAAGTGACATCAACACCACTGCCTAGCCAAGTGACATCAACACCACTGCCTAGCCAAGTGACACCAACACCACTGCCTAGCCGAGTGACACCAACACCACTGCCTAGCCAAGTGACACCAACACCACTGCCTAGCCAAGTGACATCAACACCACTGCCTAGCCAAGTGACACCAACACCACTGCCTACCTAGTGACATCAACACCACTGCCTACCTAGTGACACCAACACCAGTGCCTAGCCAAGTGACATCAACACCAGTGCCTAGCCAAGTGACACAACACCACTGCCTAGCCAAGTGACACCAACACCACTGCCTAGCCAAGTGACACAACACCACTGCCTAGCCAAGTGACACCAACACCACTGCCTACCTAGTGACATCAACACCACTGCCTAGCCGAGTGACACCAACACCACTGCCTACCTAGTGACATCAACACCACTGCCTAGCCAAGTGACACCAACACCACTGCCTACCTAGTGACACCAACACCACTGCCTAGCCGAGTGACACCAACACCACTGCCTACCTAGTGACATCAACACCACTGCCTAGCCAAGTGACATCAACACCACTGCCTAGCCAAGTGACACCAACACCACTGCCTACCTAGTGACATCAACACCACTGCCTAGCCAAGTGACACCAACACCACTGCCTACCTAGTGACACCAACACCACTGCCTACCTAGTGACATCAACACCACTGCCTAGCCAAGTGACACCAACACCACTGCCTACCTAGTGACACCAACACCACTGCCTACCTAGTGACATCAACACCACTGCCTAGCCAAGTGACATCAACACCACTGCCTAGCCAAGTGACACCAACACCACTGCCTAGCCGAGTGACACCAACACCACTGCCTACCTAGTGACATCAACTCCACTGCCTAGCCTAGTGACACCAACACCACTGCCTAGCCAAGTGACACCAACACCACTGCCTAGCCAAGTGACACCAACACCACTGCCTAGCCAAGTGACACCAACACCACTGCCTAGCCAAGTGACACCAACACCACTGCCTAGCCAAGTGACACCAACACCACTGCCTAGCCAAGTGACATCAACACAAGTGCCTAGCCAAGTGACACCAACACAAGTGCCTAGCCAAGTGACATCAACACAAGTGCCTAGCCAAGTGACACCAACACCACTGCCTAGCCGAGTGACACCAACACCACTGCCTACCTAGTGACATCAACACCACTGCCTAGCCAAGTGACACCAACACAAGTGCCTAGCCAAGTGACACCAACACCACTGCCTAGCCGAGTGACACCAACACCACTGCCTAGCCAAGTGCCACCAACACCACTGCCTAGCTAGTGACATCAACACCACTGCCTAGCCAAGTGACACCAACACCACTGCCTAGCCGAGTGACACCAACACCACTGCCTACCTAGTGACATCAACACCACTGCCTAGCCAAGTGACATCAACACCACTGCCTAGCCAAGTGCCACCAACACCACTGCCTAGCCGAGTGACACCAACACCACTGCCTACCTAGTGACATCAACACCACTGCCTAGCCAAGTGACACCAACACCACTGCCTAGCCAAGTGACACCAACACCACTGCCTAGCCGAGTGACACCAACACCACTGCCTACCTAGTGATATCAACACCACTGCCTAGCCAAGTGACACCAACACAAGTGCCTAGCCAAGTGACATCAACACAAGTGCCTAGCCAAGTGACACCAACACAAGTGCCTAGCCAAGTGACATCAACACAAGTGCCTAGCCAAGTGACACCAACACCACTGCCTAGCCTAGTGACACCAACACCACTGCCTACCTAGTGACATCAACACCACTGCCTAGCCAAGTGACACCAACACAAGTGCCTAGCCAAGTGACATCAACACAAGTGCCTAGCCAAGTGACACCAACACCACTGCCTAGCCGAGTGACACCAACACCACTGCCTAGCCAAGTGCCACCAACACCACTGCCTAGCTAGTGACATCAACACCACTGCCTAGCCAAGTGACACCAACACCACTGCCTAGCCAAGTGACACCAACACCACTGCCTAGCCAAGTGACACCAACACCACTGCCTACCTAGTGACACAACACCACTGCCTAGCCGAGTGACACCAACACCACTGCCTAGCCTAGTGACACAACACCAGTGCCTAGCTGAGTGACACAACACCACTGCCTAGCTGAGTGACACAACACCACTGCCTAGCCTAGTGACATCAACACCACTGCCTAGCTGAGTGACATCAACACCACTGCCTAGCCAAGTGACACCAACACAAGTGCCTAGCCAAGTGACATCAACACCAGTGCCTAGCCAAGTGACATCAACACAAGTGCCTAGCCAAGTGACATCAACACAAGTGCCTAGCCAAGTGACACCAACACCACTGCCTAGCCGAGTGACACCAACACCACTGCCTAGCCAAGTGCCACCAACACCACTGCCTAGCTAGTGACATCAACACCACTGCCTAGCCAAGTGACACCAACACCACTGCCTAGCCAAGTGACACCAACACCACTGCCTAGCCAAGTGACACCAACACCACTGCCTACCTAGTGACACAACACCACTGCCTAGCCGAGTGACACCAACACCACTGCCTAGCCTAGTGACACAACACCAGTGCCTAGCTGAGTGACACAACACCACTGCCTAGCTGAGTGACACAACACCACTGCCTAGCTGAGTGACACAACACCACTGCCTAGCTGAGTGACACAACACCACTGCCTAGCCTAGTGACATCAACACCACTGCCTAGCTGAGTGACATCAACACCACTGCCTAGCCAAGTGACACCAACACAAGTGCCTAGCCAAGTGACATCAACACCAGTGCCTAGCTGAGTGACATCAACACCACTGCCTAGCCAAGTGACACCAACACAAGTGCCTAGCCAAGTGACATCAACACCACTGCCTAGCTGAGTGACATCAACACCACTGCCTAGCCAAGTGACACCAACACAAGTGCCTAGCCAAGTGACATCAACACCAGTGCCTAGCTGAGTGACATCAACACCACTGCCTAGCCAAGTGACATCAACACCAGTGCCTAGCTGAGTGACATCAACACCACTGCCTAGCTGAGTGACATCAACACCACTGCCTAGCCAAGTGACACCAACACAAGTGCCTAGCCGAGTGACACCAACACCAGTGCCTAGCTGAGTGACACCAACACCACTGCCTAGCCTAGTGACACAACACCAGTGCCTAGCTGAGTGACACAACACCACTGCCTAGCCTAGTGACATCAACACCACTGCCTAGCCAAGTGACACAACACCACTGCCTAGCCTAGTGACATCAACACCACTGCCTAGCTGAGTGACATCAACACCACTGCCTAGCCAAGTGACACCAACACAAGTGCCTAGCCAAGTGACATCAACACCAGTGCCTAGCCAAGTGACACCAACACCAGTGCCTAGCCAAGTGACACAACACCACTGCCTACCTAGTGACACCAACACCACTGCCTACCTAGTGACACAACACCACTGCCTACCTAGTGACACAACACCAGTGCCTAGCCAAGTGACACAACACCACTGCCTAGCCAAGTGACACAACACCACTGCCTACCTAGTGACACAACACCAGTGCCTACCTAGTGACACAACACCACTGCCTAGCCAAGTGACACAACACCACTGCCTAGCCAAGTGACACCAACACCAGTGCCTAGCCAAGTGACACAACACCACTGCCTAGCTGAGTGACACCAACACCACTGCCTAGCCAATTGACACCAACACGACTGCCTAGCCAAGTGACACCAACACCAGTGCCTAGCCAAGTGACACAACACCACTGCCTAGCCAAGTGACACCAACACCACTGCCTAGCCAAGTGACACAACACCACTGCCTAGCTGAGTGACACCAACACCACTGCCTAGCTGAGTGACACAACACCACTGCCTAGCCAAGTGACACCAACACCAGTGCCTAGCCAAGTGACACCAACACCAGTGCCTAGCCAAGTGACACCAACACCACTGCCTAGCTGAGTGACATCAACACCACTGCCTAGCCAAGTGACACCAACACAAGTGCCTAGCCAAGTGACATCAACACCAGTGCCTAGCCAAGTGACACCAACACCAGTGCCTAGCCAAGTGACACAACACCACTGCCTACCTAGTGACACCAACACCACTGCCTACCTAGTGACACAACACCACTGCCTAGCCAAGTGACACCAACACCAGTGCCTAGCCAAGTGACACCAACACCACTGCCTAGCTGAGTGACATCAACACCACTGCCTAGCCAAGTGACACCAACACAAGTGCCTAGCCAAGTGACACCAACACCAGTGCCTAGCCAAGTGACACCAACACCAGTGCCTAGCCAAGTGACACCAACACCACTGCCTAGCTGAGTGACATCAACACCAGTGCCTAGCCAAGTGACACCAACACCAGTGCCTAGCCAAGTGACACCAACACCACTGCCTAGCTGAGTGACATCAACACCACTGCCTAGCCAAGTGACACCAACACAAGTGCCTAGCCAAGTGACATCAACACCAGTGCCTAGCCAAGTGACACCAACACCAGTGCCTAGCCAAGTGACACAACACCACTGCCTACCTAGTGACACCAACACCACTGCCTAGCCAAGTGACACAACACAAGTGCCTAGCCAAGTGACACAACACAAGTGCCTAGCCAAGTGACATCAACACCACTGCCTAGCCAAGTGACACAACACAAGTGCCTAGCCAAGTGACACAACACAAGTGCCTAGCCAAGTGACATCAACACCACTGCCTAGCCAAGTGACACAACACAAGTGCCTAGCCAAGTGACATCAACACCACTGCCTAGCCAAGTGACATCAACACCACTGCCTAGCCAAGTGACATCAACACCACTGCCTAGCCAAGTGACACAACACCACTGCCTAGCTGAGTGACACCAACACCACTGCCTAGCCAAGTGACACCAACACGACTGCCTAGCCAAGTGACACAACACCACTGCCTAGCCGAGTGACACCAACACCACTGCCTAGCTGAGTGACACAACACCACTGCCTAGCCAAGTGACACCAACACCAGTGCCTAGCCAAGTGACACCAACACCAGTGCCTAGCCAAGTGACACCAACACCACTGCCTAGCTGAGTGACACAACACCACTGCCTAGCCAAGTGACATATACACCACTGCCTAGCTGAGTGACACAACACCACTGCCTAGCCGAGTGTCACCAACACCACTGCCTAGCTGAGTGACACCAACACCAGTGCCTAGCCAAGTGACACCAACACCAATGCCTAGCCAAGTGACACCAACACCAGTGCCTAGCCAAGTGACACCAACACCACTGCCTAGCCAAGTGACACAACACCACTGCCTAGCCAAGTGACATCAACACCACTGCCTAGCTGAGTGACATCAACACCAGTGCCTAGCCAAGTGACATCAACACCACTGCCTAGCCAAGTGACATCAACACCACTGCCTAGCTGAGTGACATCAACACCACTGCCTAGCCAAGTGACACCAACACCACTGCCTAGCTGAGTGACATCAACACCACTGCCTAGCCAAGTGACACCAACACCAGTGCCTACCTAGTGACACCAACACCACTGCCTAGCCAAGTGACACCAACACCACTGCCTAGCCAAGTGACACCAACACCACTGCCTAGCCAAGTGACATCAACACCACTGCCTAGCTGAGTGACATCAACACCACTGCCTAGCTGAGTGACACAACACCACTGCCTAGCTGAGTGACACAACACCACTGCCTAGCTGAGTGACATCAACACCACTGCCTAGCTGAGTGACACAACACCACTGCCTACCTAGTGACACAACACCAGTGCCTACCTAGTGACACAACACCAGTGCCTAGCCAAGTGACACCAACACCAGTGCCTAGCCTAGTGACACAACACCACTGCCTAGCCAAGTGACACCAACACCACTGCCTAGCTGAGTGACATCAACACCAGTGCCTAGCCAAGTGACACCAACACCAGTGCCTAGCTGAGTGACACAACACCACTGCCTAGCCAAGTGACACCAACACCACTGCCTAGCTGAGTGACACCAACACCACTGCCTAGCTGAGTGACACAACACCACTGCCTAGCCAAGTGACACCAACACCACTGCCTAGCCAAGTGACACCAACACCACTGCCTAGCTGAGTGACATCAACACCACTGCCTAGCCAAGTGACATCAACACCACTGCCTAGCTGAGTGACACCAACACCACTGCCTAGCTGAGTGACATCAACACCAGTGCCTAGCCAAGTGACATCAACACCACTGCCTAGCTGAGTGACATCAACACCACTGCCTAGCCAAGTGACATCAACACCACTGCCTAGCCAAGTGACATCAACACCACTGCCTAGCCAAGTGACATCAACACCAGTGCCTACCTAGTGACACAACACCACTGCCTAGCCAAGTGACATCAACACCACTGCCTAGCTGAGTGACATCAACACCACTGCCTAGCCAAGTGACATCAACACCACTGCCTAGCTGAGTGACATCAACACCACTGCCTAGCCAAGTGACACCAACACCACTGCCTACCTAGTGACACAACACCAGTGCCTAGCTGAGTGACACAACACCACTGCCTAGCTGAGTGACACAACACCACTGCCTAGCTGAGTGACACAACACCAGTGCCTAGCTGAGTGACACAACACCACTGCCTAGCTGAGTGACACAACACCAGTGCCTAGCTGAGTGACACAACACCAGTGCCTAGCTGAGTGACACAACACCACTGCCTAGCCGAGTGTCACCAACACCATGCACTGCCTAGCCAAGTGACACCAACACCAGTGCCTAGCTGAGTGACACCAACACCAGTGCCTAGCCAAGTGACACCAACACCAGTGCCTAGCCAAGTGACACCAACACCACTGCCTAGCCAAGTGACACCAACACCACTGCCTAGCCAAGTGACACCAACACCACTGCCTAGCCAAGTGACACCAACACCACTGCCTAGCCAAGTGACACCAACACCAGTGCCTAGCCAAGTGACACCAACACCAGTGCCTAGCTGAGTGACACAACACCACTGCCTAGCCAAGTGACACCAACATCACTGCCTAGCCAAGTGACACCAACACCACTGCCTAGCCAAGTGACACAACACCACTGCCTAGCCAAGTGACACCAACACAAGTGCCTAGCCAAGTGACACAACACCACTGCCTAGCCAAGTGACACCAACACCAGTGCCTAGCCAAGTGACACCAACACCACTGCCTAGCCAAGTGACACCAACACCACTGCCTACCTAGTGACACAACACCACTGCCTAGCCAAGTGACACCAACACCACTGCCTAGCTGAGTGACACCAACACCACTGCCTAGCCAAGTGACACCAACACAAGTGCCTAGCTGAGTGACACCAACACCAGTGCCTAGCTGAGTGACACCAACACCACTGCCTAGCCAAGTGACATCAACACCACTGCCTAGCCAAGTGACACCAACACAAGTGCCTAGCTGAGTGACACCAACACAAGTGCCTAGCTGAGTGACACCAACACAAGTGCCTAGCTGAGTGACACCAACACCACTGCCTAGCTGAGTGACACCAACACCACTGCCTAGCCGGGTGACACCAACACCAGTGCCTAGCTGAGTGACACCAACACCACTGCCTAGCTGAGTGACACAACACCACTGCCTAGCCAAGTGACACAACACCACTGCCTAGCCAAGTGACACCAACATCACTGCCTAGCCAAGTGACACCAACACCACTGCCTAGCCAAGTGACACCAACACCACTGCCTAGCCAAGTGACACCAACACCAGTGCCGAGCTGAGTGACACAACACCACTGCCTAGCTGAGTGACACCAACACCACTGCCTAGCCAAGTGACACCAACACCAGTGCCGAGCTGAGTGACACAACACCACTGCCTAGCCAAGTGACACCAACACCAGTGCCGAGCTGAGTGACACAACACCACTGCCTAGCTGAGTGACACAACACAAGTGCCTAGCTGAGTGACACAACACCAGTGCCGAGCTGAGTGACACAACACCACTGCCTAGCTGAGTGACACCAACACCACTGCCTAGCCAAGTGACACCAACACCAGTGCCGAGCTGAGTGACACAACACCACTGCCTAGCCAAGTGACACCAACACCAGTGCCGAGCTGAGTGACACAACACCACTGCCTAGCTGAGTGACACAACACAAGTGCCTAGCTGAGTGACACAACACCAGTGCCGAGCTGAGTGACACAACACCACTGCCTAGCTGAGTGACACAACACCACTGCCTAGCTGAGTGACACAACACCAGTGCCTAGCTGAGTGACACCAACACCACTGCCTAGCCAAGTGACACCAACACCAGTGCCTAGCCAAGTGACACCAACACCAGTGCCGAGCTGAGTGACACCAACACCACTGCCTAGCCAAGTGACACCAACACCACTGCCTAGCTGAGTGACACAACACCACTGCCTAGCCAAGTGACACCAACACCAGTGCCTAGCTGAGTGACACAACACCACTGCCTAGCTGAGTGACACCAACACAAGTGCCGAGCTGAGTGACACAACACCACTGCCTAGCTGAGTGACACAACACCACTGCCTAGCCAAGTGACACCAACACCACTGCCTAGCTGAGTGACACCAACACCACTGCCTAGCCAAGTGACACCAACACCACTGCCTAGCTGAGTGACACAACACCACTGCCTAGCTGAGTGACACAACACCACTGCCTAGCTGAGTGACACCAACACCACTGCCTAGCTGAGTGACACAACACCAGTGCCTAGCTGAGTGACACAACACCACTGCCTAGCTGAGTGACACAACACCACTGCCTAGCCAAGTGACACCAACACCAGTGCCTAGCTGAGTGACACAACACCACTGCCTAGCTG
Source organism: Theodoxus fluviatilis (assembly GCA_034096865.1). NCBI lineage: Eukaryota > Metazoa > Mollusca > Gastropoda > Cycloneritida > Neritidae > Theodoxus > Theodoxus fluviatilis. Next base: position 56,321 of record JAWQFJ010007531.1, read on the forward strand.
AGTGACACAACACCACTGCCTAGCCGAGTGACACCAACACCACTGCCTAGCCAAGTGACACAACACCACTGCCTAGCTAGTGACACAACACCACTGCCTAGCCTAGTGACACAACACCACTGCCTAGCCGAGTGACACCAACACCACTGCCTAGCCAAGTGCCACCAACACCACTGCCTAGCCGAGTGACACCAACACCACTGCCTAGCCAAGTGCCACCAACACCACTGCCTAGCCAAGTGACACAACACCACTGCCTAGCTAGTGACACAACACCACTGCCTAGCCTAGTGACACAACACCACTGCCTAGCCGAGTGACACCAACACCACTGCCTAGCCAAGTGCCACCAACACCACTGCCTAGCCAAGTGACACAACACCACTGCCTAGCTAGTGACACAACATCACTGCCTACCTAGTGACACAACACCACTGCCTAGGTGAGTGACAAAACACCAGTGCCTAGCCAAGTGACACAACACCACTGCCTAGCCAAGTGACATCAACACCACTGCCTAGCCGAGTGACACCAACACAAGTGCCTACCTAGTGACACAACACCAGTGCCTAGCCGAGTGACACCAACACCAGTGCCTAGCCAAGTGTCACCAACACCACTGCCTAGCTGAGTGACACCAACACCAGTGCCTAGCCGAGTGTCACCAACACCACTGCCTAGCTGAGTGACACCAACACCAGTGCCTAGCCAAGTGACATCAACACCACTGCCTAGCCAAGTGACACCAACACCACTGCCTAGCCGAGTGACACCAACACCAGTGCCATACTTGATCACTACTAACTTGTCAGCGGTGATATACCTACATCACTCGTACATATGCAGGGAAAATGCCATGTTAATTGGATGATCTTTGTTAATGCTGTGTACATTATCCTTCATATAAGCACTAGGGAGCTTCTCACACAAAAAGGAAGACACTCACCAGACAAAACCGCAGCACTGTCCACATCACAGCTGTAGCTCTTGCTCATGGAGACTTTGTTCTGTTCAGGAGAACTTTCTGGAGACTGCAACAACAAAATCAGTCAACAGATCAAAGAATCACCTGAGACAGACAACAGATCAAAGAATCACCTGAGACAGACAACAGATCAAAGAATCACCTGAGACAGACAACAGATCAAAGAATCACCTGAGACAGACAACAGATCAAAGAATCACCTGAGACAGACAACAGATCAAAGAATCACCTGAGACAGACAACAGATCAAAGAATCACCTGAGACAGACAACAGATCAAAGAATCACCTGAGACAGACAACAGATCAAAGAATCACCTGAGACAGACAACAGATCAAAGAATCACCTGAGACAGACAACAGATCAAAGAATCACCTGAGACAGACAACAGATCAAAGAATCACCTGAGACAGACAACAGATCAAAGAATCACCTGAGACAGACAACAGATCAAAGAATCACCTGAGACAGACAACAGATCAAAGAATCACCTGAGACAGACAACAGATCAAAGAATCACCTGAGACAGACAACAGATCAAAGAATCACCTGAGACAGACAACAGATCAAAGAATCACCTGAGACAGACAACAGATCAAAGAATCACCTGAGACAGACAACAGATCAAAGAATCACCTGAGACAGACAACAGATCAAAGAATCACCTGAGACAGACAACAGATCAAAGAATCACCTGAGACAGACAACAGATCAAAGAATCACCTGAGACAGACAACAGATCAAAGAATCACCTGAGACAGACAACAGATGGTTTAAATCCCTCCTCTAATGATGCTTTGTAGAACTGTGTTCACACAATTACAAAATGAAGGAAAATTAGTTTCTCAAGTGTACAACATTCTATGACAAGAAGCAGATTAATGATCCAATTGATTCACACCACACCCCATAATACGCAACAAGAATGGATTTATTCAATCTCCAAGTTAGTCTCCCACCATAAGACACATTACAATATCAATCACAATTTTTTTCTTCTTCCTCTAATTCAGAGACAGTCAAATACATGCAGATCTTGTTCCAGGCACAAGTCTGGTCATTTGAAAATCCCAGAAATGTTTTTGGGGACACTGACATGCAAAACTCCCTTGAGGTTAGCCAATTGGTCAACTCAGGGCAGACAACCCATTTCTTCCAGGGGGAGGCAATCCAAGATGGAGACAACCCCTTACACAGACTAAAGAAACAAAACACACATCATTCATCATACAGTGGGGCAAACCTCACAAAGTACATCAGCCTCACTACATTGGAAGGCAGACAACTGTACCACACTGGAAGGCAGACAACTGTGCCACACTGGAAGGCAGACAACTGTACCACACTGGAAGGCAGACAACTGTACCACACTGGAAGGCAGACAACTGTGCCACACTGGAAGGCAGACAACTGTGCCACACTGGAAGGCAGACAACTGTGCCACACTGGAAGGCAGACAACTGTACCACACTGGAAGGCAGAGATCTGTATCACATTGGAAGGCAGACAACTGTGCCACAATGGAAGGCAGACAACTGTGCCACAATGGAAGGCAGACAACTGTGCCACAATGGAAGGCAGAACCACACTGGAAGGCAGATAACTGTACCACATTGGAAGACAGAGATTTGTGCCATACTGAAAGATAGACAACTGTGCCACACTGGAAAGCAGTAAATTGTACCACACTGGAAGGCAGACAACTGTACCATATTAGAAGGCAGATATCTGTGCCACACTGGAAGGCAGACAACTGTACCACACTGGAAGGCAGACAACTGAACCACACTGGAAGGCAGATAACTGTGCCACACTGGAAGGCAGACAGCTGTACCACACTGGAAGGCAGACAAATGTGCCACATTGGAAGGCAGACAACAGTACCACACTGGAAGGCAGACAGCTGTACCACACTGGAAGGCAGACAAATGTGCCACATTGGAAGGCAGACAACAGTACCACACTGGAAGGCAGACACCTGTACCACACTGGAAGGCAGACAACTTTACCACACTGGAAGGCAGACACCTGTACCACACTGGAAGGCGGACAACTTTACCACACTGGAAGGCAGACAACTGTATCACACTGGAAGGCAGACAACTGTCCCACACTGGAAAACAGACAACTTTACCACACTGGAAGGCAGACAACTTTACCACACTGGAAGGCAGATACCTGTACCACACTGGAAGGCGGACAACTGTACCACACTGGAAGGCAGACAACTTTACCACACTGGAAGACAGACAACTGTACCACACTGGAAGGTGGACAACTTTACCACACTGGAAGGCAGACAATTGTATCACACTGGAAGGCAGACAACTTTACCACACTGGAAGGCAGACAACTTTACCACATTGGAAGGCAGACACCTGTACCACACTGGAAGGCCGACAACTGAACCACACTGGAAGGCAGACAACTTTACTACACTGGAAGACAGACAACTGTACCACACTGGAAGGCGGACACCTACCTTGACACTGGATGGACTGGCAGGCAGCTTCTTGCCAGAGCTGTCGATCTCCACCACAGTGCCGTACATCTCACTGGCCACCAGGTTACAGGCCATCTGCAAAGGGATCAAAAACTAAAGTTTCGTGTACAACATCAACAAGAAGGGCAAAGCCCATACTACTCACATGCTTGACCTTGACCTTTACATGACCTGGACCTTCAGGTGACTCTCAAGGTCAAGTTCAAACAACTACACCTAGCAATGACATCATACACTAAGAAATGCTTTACACATTTTTCCTACCAAAATACATGTGGCCTTGTCATGCAACACAAAGCTGTTAATTCAAGACATAGGAAGCACAATGGTGCTTATTGGCACTTTCTACCATTTTGGTCACATTTCATAAGGGTCAAAGTGACCTTGACCTTGATGATATGTGACCAAGTCTGGCTTGGGTTCCTCCACATGGTGACCCAGAGACCAAGGCACACACACAAATAGTGGTGAAATTGACATGTCCAAATTACAGGTTGGTAGGTTGGCCTGAACTTTTTGGTTTGGGTTGCAGAGGCCAGATTCAACATAATTCAAAATTGACCTATTCTGAACATGCTTTGATTTCTCTCTGTATAAAAAATAAATAGTGGGTTTGTTAAGTGCTCATAGGGCAGGGAAGATAGGAAAGCATACAGTTAGTTGTTTCCCCTTGATTTTTCCCACCCACCCACCCACCCACCCACCCATAAAAAAAAATGTATATTCACAATTGCAAATAAAAGTCGAGGGTTGGCAGAAAAAGTAGTGTCAGTTGGGGCACTGTAAGCACAGCTTTTTCCCCTCTATTCAGAAAGGAGTGTTTGTGTCATGCTGTGAAAACCTGGTGTCTAGTTCCCCCACATCATGCAATCATTTTCTCATCCTCATCCTCTTTCTTTTCCTCATCTTCCTTTTGTCTTCCTTGTCTTTCTCCTCGTTATCATCCTTGCCCACATCACCATTGTCCTTTTTGTCTTCTTCCTCCGTTTTGTTATTGTCCTCCCCCTCCCCCCTCCCCCTCCCCCCTCCCCCTTCCACTTCTCCCCCTCCCCCCTCCCACTTCTCCCCGTCCCCCCTTCCCCTCCTCCCTCCCCCTCCCACTTCTCCCCCTCCCACTTCTCTCCCTCCCCCTCCTCCCTACCCCTCCCACTTCTCCCCCTCCCCCTCCCCCCTCCCCCCTCCCCCTACCCCCTCCCCCCCCTCCTCCTGCTGGTGCAGACAAGTCACAATCAGACGACTCACCACAACTTTCTTGTGGCTGGTGGAGGTGACGACTAGGGTCTCGTCATTGTCAAAAGTGATCACAGCACTGAAATAGTTCTCTGGGCTGAAATCCAAGCATCAGATCCTAACAATCTTGACAAAGAAAATTTGCATCAGCACCAGTATGCTATACACACACTGGCATCCTGGCATCAGCACCAGGTTGCCATACACACACTGGCATCCTGGCAAGACTCACAAGTTTCACGCACACTCCAGTCCAAGTAGTCCCAGAGAACGTGTGTTGTCGGCTTCAGTGTTGGACTTAAATGTTCATAGGCAGAAAGATGACACACTAATCTCCCATTGCCAATGCATGGTTAAACACACACACACACACAGAGAAATGCACACATGCATGCATGCATGCACACACACACACACACTCACGCACACACACACACACACAGAAACACTGAAACACACACAAACACATACACACACACACACACACACAGAAACACTGAAACACACACACACACACACACACACACACAAACACTGAAACACAAACACACACAAACACTGAAAAACACACACACACACACACACAACATGCACCCACACATACACACACACACACACACCACACCCCCACACATACACACACACACAGAAACATACGCACGCACACATGCACGCACACACACACCACAAACTAACAAGAAGGGCAAAGGCCATACGACTCACATGCTTGACCTTGACCTTTATATGACCTTGACCTTCAGGTGACCTTCAAGGTCAAGGTCAAACAACCAAACCTACCAATTACATCATACACTAAGAAATGCTTTACACATTTTTCCTACCAAAATACATGTGACCTTGACCCAAGGTCAAGGTCATCCAAGGTCATGCAACACAAAGCTGTTAATTCAAGACATAGGAAGCACAATGGTGATTATTGGCACTTTCTACCATGAGATATGGTCACTTTTAGTGGTTCACTACCCCATTTTGGTCACATTTCATAAGGGTCAAAGTGACCTTGACCTTGATGATATGTGACTAAATGTGTCTCATGATGAAAGTATAACATGTGCCCCACATAATTATTAAGTTTGAAACAGTTATCTTCCATAGTTCAGGGTCAGGGTCACTTCAAAATATGTATACAATCCAACTTTGAAGAGCTCCTGTGACCTGGACCTTGAAGCAAGGTCAACCAAACTGGTATCAAAAGATAGGGCTTACTTTGCCCTATATACCATATATAGGTCAGGTATCCAATCTCAAAAACTTCAGAGAAAATTGAGAAAATGTGAAAAATGACTGTTTTTAGACAACATTTATGGCCCCTGCGACCTTGACCTTGAAGCAAGGTTAAGTCACTATGTATACATGTTTTTTGAGGCCTTGTCATCATACACCATCATGCCACATTTGGTATTGATAGACTTAATAGTCTCCGAGAAAAATCCAACGTTAAAGTTTCGGACGCCCGGACGGACGAAAAGGGTGAGTACATAGACTCACTTTTGCTTCGCATGTGAGTCAAAAATGTGACAAATGGAATCATGCTGGATAGAGCATTCTTTTCAACAGTAAATATGACAGAAAATTCTTCATGAGATTGAATTAAAAACAACAAACTTGCATTCAGACCCTTATAAAGTATTCAGCATAGTGATGATCCCTTTCCATTTGTATGAAAACTTTCTCACACATACTCATGCCATGTGCACACACAGACATTTGCATGCATACAGATGCATGTAAACATGCACACAAACCTACTCATACTGCATACATACAAACATGCACACACACGCGCCGCACACACACGAGAGAGAGAGAGACCGAGAGAGAGTGAAGAGAGAGCGAGAGAGACGAGAGAGAGAGAGGAGAGAGAGAGAGGGGGGAGAGGGGGGGGGAGGAAGAGAGAGAGAGAGAGAGAGAGAGAGAGAGAGAGAGAGAGAGAGAGAGAGAGAGAGAGGAGAGAAGAGGAGAGAGGGAGAGAGAGAGAGAGAGAGACGAGAGAGAGAGGACGAGAGAGAGAGAGAAGAGACAGAGAGAGGGAGGGAGAGAGAGAGGAGACAGAGAGAGAGGGAGAGAGAGAGGGAGAGAGAGAGAGAGAGGGGGGGGGGGGGGGCGCAGGCAGGACAGACACAGCAGACTGACAGGAGACAGGCATGCAGGCAGACACAGCAGACAGATTGACAGAGGCAGGCAGGCAGGCAGACAGGCAAAAAGGCATGCATGCAGGCAGGCAGGCAGGCAGGCAGGCAGGCAGGCAGACAGGCAGGCCGGCAGTAAGGCAGGCAGGCAGGCAGAAAGGCAGGCAGCAGGCAGGCAGGCAGACAGGCAAGACTAACACCCACCTGCCCTTGGTGCTGCCCCGGACAAGACGCAGCCAGTGGGACTGCAAGAGGAGAAAAAGCATGGAGGACGCCAAACAGTGTTGATGCAGCAATTAATGCCACCAAATGGTAGACATACTTTGAAAGTAAATATTCTGAAACAGCAGCTACCCAGCTGGTGGGGTCTTCAAAGCGGGGGGCACCATGAATGACCTACTTTGAACATTTCCTTTTGGAATATGTATCTCTACCAAGGAGGTGAAGTTTTACCCTTGGCTTCGTTAATTAGTTATTAGCAAAATAAACTCACAAGAAGGGCAAAGCCAATACGACTCACATGCTTGACCTTGACCTTTATATGACCTTGACCTTCAGGTGACCTTCAAGGTCAAGGTCAAACAACTAAACCTACCAATGACATCATACACTAAGAAATGCTTTACACATTTTTCCTACCAAAATACATGTGACCTTGACCCAAGGTCAAGGTCATCCAAGGCATGCAACACAAAGCTGTTAATTCAAGAATAGGAAGCACAATGGTGCTTATTGGCACTTTCTACCATGAGATATGTCACTTTTAGTGGTTCACTACCCCATTTTGGTCACATTTCATAAGGGTCAAAGTGACCTTGACCTTGATGATATGTGACCAAATGTGTCTCATGATGAAAGTATAACATGTGCCCCACATAATTATTAAGTTTGAAACAGTTATCTTCCATAGTTCAGGGTCAAGGTCACTTCAAAATATGTATACAATCCAACTTTGAAGAGCTCCTGTGACCTTGACCTTGAAGCAAGGTCAACCAAACTGGTATCAAAAGATAGGGCTTGCTTTGCCCTATATACCATATATAGGTCAGGTATCCAATCTCAAAAACTTGAGAGAAAATTGAGAAAATGTGAAAAATGACTGTTTTTAGACCACATTTATGGCCCCTGCGACCTTGACCTTGAAGCAAGGTCAAGTCACTATGTATGTTTTTTGAGGCCTTGTCATCATACACCATCATGCCACATTTGGTATTGATAGACTTAATAGTCTCCGAGAAAAATCCAACGTTAAAGTTTTCGGACGCCCGGACGCCCGGACGCCCGGACGGACGAAACGGCTGAGTACATAGACTCACTTTTGCTTCGCATGTGAGTCAAAAATGGTCAGAAAGAATGTGATGACATTTAGTGCAGGTCAGAGTTTGACCCAAGGGGCAATTCATTGAACTTTGGGGGGACTCTGTGGACTCACTTGGGGATTGCACATGGTATCTGTTCTGGCGTTGGGAATTGGAAGCACACAGATTTATTGTGCATCACAGAAGTTGATGGCGTCAAAACTATTGATGACGCAGGCGTATGCTTTTCACACTCAGATATTGCTTTAAGCCAATAAAAATGAACTAAACTTGTAGTCAGGCCAAGTCAGCAAAACATGCCGCCTTTATTAATCATAAAGGCTGGGTTAGCAGGAACATGCTGCCTCTATTAATCATACAGGGCTAGCAGAACATGCTGCCCTTACTAATCATACAGGCCTGGCTAGCAGAACAGTCTGCCCTTACTAATCATACAGGCCTGGCTAGCAGTGCTATAATATACAGGACTTGGCTAGCAAAAAAATGCAGCCTATTAAATACAGGCCCTGGCTAGCAACACATGCTGCCTTTATTAATCATTACAGGCCTGGCTAGAAAACATGCTGCCGTATATTAAATCATACAGGCCTGGCTAGCAGAACATGCTGCCTTATTAATTCATATCAGGACCACGGCTTAGAAGAACATGTGCTTTTATTAATCATACAGGCCCAGGCTAGCAGAACAATGTGTGTTCATTAATCATACAGAGGCCCATGGAGATAACCTTGGTCCTTGGCGGAGGTTTGCAGTATTTTCAGAACTGCTGCTTAGGTTGTGTTGTTTTTATCATATAATTTCAAAGTCTATTTTCCAAACGAATCATGGTAAATCCCTTTAAGGATCGTTCCAGGACAGGATTGCTAGTGATTTCAGAATGATTCGGAGTGTTTCGTGAAAGCTGGATGACCAAGTTGCGGCCCAATGGCACTGAAGGAGTTATTATACCACACACACACACACACCCACGCGCACACACACACACACACACACACACCATGACACACACCCATGGGACACCACACACAGAACAAACACACACGGACACACACACTGGAAACACCACCAGGACACACACACACCACCACACCCAGGACCACACACACCGACACACACAACCACACACACACACATGGACCACACACACAGAACACACCATCTAAGAAATCAGGTTGTGGGATTAAGGTAACATCAGGCCACAAGACAAAAAAGGGGGGGTGTTGGTTGTGGTAGGTGTGTGTGTCAATAACAATAAGTCAGCCTGAATTTCTTTCTTTTCTTTTAGAATCTTTCAGATTGAAAGCTAAATTACGCTGGTGTTTCAGAGAGAAAAAGCTATTTACAATGACACAGTGGATTCCCGGTATCATCAAGCAGGGAGATGGGACAGCAGGCAGTTTATTGTTACTCTCAATGTTTTCTTTCATTTCTTGTATTGCATGATTTTAATTTAAAAACAAAAATTTGGGTGGCAGATAGAAAAAAACGTGTTTTCAGGTGCTGTCGCCACCGGCCACCCCCCGGTGGTGGCTGATGTATTAAAAAAAGCTTTTCAGCAAAAGAGAAATTTCATGTGTAAGCTGTATCTACTGCAATACAGGGAATTCTCCAAACCCACACATTGGACACACACACAGACACACACACACCGGACACACACACACACACAGGAACACACAACACACGCACAATGGCATTCTCAATCTGGCCTCCTTAAAAAAAAGTCAGGCTGACCTAATAACCCTCGGTGTGGGGGCCAAGGTGGGGTGGGTGAGGGTACGGGCCATGATAACCATAACCACAAACTTTTGGGAGTGGGGGTGGGGTGGGGGTTGAGGGGGTGTGTAGCCCAAAACTGTCACGCTCTTTGTCCATCCTAGCACGAGCCAGCAGCCTCATGAGCTTGGACACAAGTTCTCGCGCCACCGCACCTATTCACAGATGTCAGAAGTGTTCCAGATGTCTACACAAACTAGGACAACAGCAGTACCCCTCACCGCATAAATGTTAAAATCGTTTTCTTCAGCATATGATTATCAAAAGCATACACAGTCAGAATACAAACAAATTATATATATTCTTTCCAATGCTGACAAATGTGAAAAATCTCATTTAAAAAGAAAAAGAAAACAAAGCAACTCTCTTTTGTACTGGTCCGCACACAACATTTGGGAAGTCCACGTTACCCCGCGGTTAGGAAGAAGATCAAAAAACAGTTGTGAAGGAAGTGGGACTTTCAAATTCCGCACCGCACCTGTCCAGCCAGGCATTCCCCCGATGTGCTGAAGCCGCGCCCTCAATGAAGGGAGATGTTTGGTGACGGGCATCGCCCCCTCCCCTCAGCAGCACTAGCGCCCGGCAGTGGCCGTGGAGGCGGCCAGGGCACTGCCATGGGACACGTCTGCCCAGTCCTGTCACCCGCCTGGATGGGTCCAAACCAGCCACGTCTGCTCCACACAGTTTGGCCGCGCCTCCTTTCGGCTCCAACCTTCTCCCATCAGCTTCTTGACTGCATGAAAGGGCTCGTTTCTGGGCTCTGTGGCCCTGGAATCCCGGGCATTCCATGCAGGGGAGTAGGCATTGCCTCTGCCGACGGGACGCTTGCATTCCCCTCCACCGCGCGCTTTTCCCTGCCGTCTTTGCATGGTGGTCGGGCAGGATGAATGTGGGTGGGCGTCCCCTCTCGCGATCAATGTACAGGCTTTTGTGGAAACTGAAACCCAGTCTAGGCAGTGATGGCGTCTTCCCCCGCCTTGCTGGAGGGAGGGGACGGGGCTTGGGACAGCGTCTGCAGGAGTTAGAACCCTGGCCTGGCTGCGTTGACTGGCCTTCCCTCCAATACACCTTCCGCCCTCGGGGCAATATGCTGCTTTTGTTCGGCCTGGGCTCCGTCGTACCGCAGCAACGTGGCCTTGCGTTTGGAGATAGCTGCTTCAGATCGCCGTGCTGCTCTGGCTCCGGCACTCGGCTTCTTCAACTTCCCGGCCCCCGGCGCCATTCTTCCAATTCATCCATCCTAGGCTCGATCTTGGACTTCCTCCCTCCTTCTCAACAAAACCATCCGCAAAGTCCCGCTCGGCCAGCCTTTCTGGCTTTTCCACCTGAAAATCAGCAGCAGCTTCAGCAGACCGCAGCAGAGACTCTGAGGCACAGGGGAGACACAGTAACGCGGCAGCGCCTTGCTTGACGGCATGCTGCGCCATTCAGGCTGGCAAGGGCGCGATACGACTGCAGACGGCTTTGCTCCGTGGCCATCGTGCTGCAACTGCTCGAAAGTGATGGGAGTGTTTCGGGCCGAGTCGGGCCGCACGGGTAAGAGGCTTCGGCGGGGACTTGCCAGAATGGCCCCTGGAGCGGACAGCGGGATCCAAGCAAGGAGCAAGGTCAGCACAGACCAGGAGCAGAGGGAGCTGTAGCATGGATGGCTGTGGAGTGGAGGATGGGTCTTCCCTGAAACAAGACAAAACCTTCCATTTGTTGCACAAACGGAAAACTCCATTTCAACGAGCAAGAGCGGGGACGTGTGCCAAACTATCAGAGTCCAAGCCAGCCTAAATCACAACAGAGCAATGACCAAAGGTAAACCATCCTCCCTCACGAAAAACCCTACTTACTCCAATCCAGAAAACTCCCTGGTAGTGGAGCCGGATGATAGTCCACTGGTGGTTGAAGCTTCCTGAAAGACTCATCACTTTGAACGGAAGGCTCCAGCCCCAGGATGAGACTGTCTGACAGCAGCCATTGCCCCACTGTGCAAAGAAGTATGCAACAATAGCCAACCTGTCGGGGTTCTAGTTCCGTCCAGGTGGATAGCCGCCTCCCAAACAGATCCATCAGCCCCCTGTCAGAAGAGCCCGTCACCCCCACACACGAACCTGCAGAGCCCTCACCCACAGGGACACCGCACCGACCACCTGCAGAACCCTCACCCACAGGACACCATGGCGAGCCCTCACCCACAGACACCTGCAGAGCCTCACCACAGACACTGAGAGGCCCTCACTCACAGACACCTGCTAGACCCCTCACTCACAAACACTGACGAGCCCTCACCCACAGACACCTGCAGGACACCCACAGACACACTGCAGACACTCATGCCAGACACCTGCAGACACCGCAGACACCTGTAGAGCCCTCAGACACTCACAGACACCTGCAGAGCCCTCACCCACAGGGACCCCTGCAGAGCCCGTCACCCACAGTACAACCTGTAGAGCCCTCACCCACAGACACATGTCAGAGTCCCTCACCCACAGACACTGCAGCCTCACCCACAGACACCTGCAGAGCCCTCACCCACAGACACCTGCAGAGCCCCACCCATACACATGTCGAGCCCTCACCCACAGACACCTGCACAGCCCTACCCACACCCACAGACACCTGCAGAGCCCCCACAACACTGCAGAGCCCTCACCCACAGACACCTGCAGAGCCCTCACCCCAGACACCGCACAGACACTGTAAGCCCTCACCACACACAGACACATGTATGAGCCCCTCACACAGCACATGTAGAGCCTCCACGACCTGTAGAGCCCTCACCACAGACACATGCAGAGCACCTGCAGCCTCCCACAGACACCTGCAGAGCCCTCACCCACAGACACATGGTTAGAGCCCTGCACCCACAGACACATGTAGAGCCCTCACCCACCAGACACATGTAGAGCCCTCACCCACAGACACCTGTAGAGCCCTCACCACAGACACCTGCACAGACACCTGCAGAGCCCTCACCCACAGACACCTGCAGAGCCCTCACCACAGACACCTGCAGAGCCTCACCACAGACACCTGCAGAAGCTCCCCGACCCCACAGACACCTGCAGAGCCTCACCCACAGACACCTGCAGAGCCCTCACCCACAGACACCTGCAGAGCCCTCACCCACAGACACTTGAGAGCCTCACCCACAGACACACTGCAGAGCTCTCACCCACAGACACCTGCACCGGACACCTGTAGGAGCCCTCACCCACAGACACACTAGAGCCCTCACCCACAGACACATGTAGAGCCTCACCCACAGACACCTGTAGAGCCCACACCCACAGACACCTGCACAGACACCTGCAGAGCCCTCACCCACAGACACCTGCAGAGACCCTCACCCACAGACACATGTAGAGCCCTCACCCCACAGACACCTGCACAGACACATGTAGACCCTCACCCACAGGACACCTGCAGCAGAGCCCTCACCATCAGACACCTGCACAGACACATGTAGAGCCCTCACCCACAGACACATGTAGAGCCCTCACCCACAGACACCTGCAGAGCCCTCACCCACAGAACTGAGCCCTCACACAGCAACATGCACACCCACCACATGTAGAGCCCTCACCCACAGACACATGTAGAGCCCTCACCCACAGACACGAGACCCTCCCCCACAGACACCTGCAGAGCCCTCACCCACAGACACCTGCAGAGCCCTCACCCACAGACACCTGCACCGACACATGTAGAGCCCTCACCCACAGACACATGTAGAGCCCTCACCCACAGACACCTGTAGAGCCCTCACCCACAGACACCTGCACAGACACTGCAGAGCCGTCACCCACAGGACACCTGCAGAGCCCTCACCCACAGACACCCTGCACAGACACCTGCACAGACACCTGCA
>JAWQFJ010007532.1:0-21967 GCA_034096865.1 Theodoxus fluviatilis
TTCACCTCGAAAAAAGATTTGCATAAATCTTCCCCACCCACGTGGCCACCCCATAAGCCAATGAAGTGGCTTCATCCATAGCGTCATAGCCAGTGAAAGGGAGGCAACTCTCACCATTTCCCGCGCATGCGCTCAGATACCAGGGATCTGGCCACGTGGCCTCACTTTCGACTTTTCGACTGGAGTGCATGGATGTACTTTGGTTTTCCTCCAGTCTTCACTTGTGTGCGGACTTTCTAGGATTTGCTGTCGGCCGTGGCGACGTTGGCTGTGGGGAAGTACACATACTTCTGCGGCCCTCGCCGTTGTTTCGAATTTCTGTTTAATTCGTTTTGCTTCAAATTCTGTTCCCGCCGGTTGCCTCAGTGCACGGTTCGGTTCAGTTATATTTGTTGTCTGTTGTTGCTAGCTTCGGCTAGGTACGTTGTGGGCGTGTTTCGCTGGTTGCAACGTGTGGTGCTGCGTGCGCGTTCTTGCTACGGCTTGCGTCGTTTTGACGCTGGGCCGCCCGCCATTTTGTTCGCCATTTTGGCATCATGGCGGCGCGCCTTCCGCACCCGCTTCAGGGTACGGAGGAAGTGCGGGTACGCGAGCGCGGCTCTGTTTCGAAGGGGAAGGGTGGTTTGTCTATTCCTCCTTCCTCTTCAACAGGTAAGAGGTCGAGGTCGGGTTCGAGTTAACTCGTTCGGCCTCTTCCTCAGCGTGTATGGGGGTGGAGGTGTCGGAAAAAGTTCCTTCTCTCGACATCTCTTCCTTATCGGACACTCTGTCTAGGGCGGCTGGCTCCGGCGGAGTTTTTCGGAGCCAGTTCTGGGTCCCCAGGCGGCTGCTGCATGTTTGGTGAATTTGTCTGCGGCTGCCTTTCTTTCAGCTTCCCAGAGTGTGGCTTCGCACCATTCGGTTTCTCCTTCGGAGGTAAGTCGCGGCGGTGACGAGTCCCTCGGTGGGATGGGCGCAGCTATCGATCGCACGGGAGCTCTGCCCGTGCGATCTGATCCGCATGTGGCCTCGGTTTCCTGGCCTTCCCATGGTCGCCCAGTAGATCATATCCGACACGCGTCGTGATATAGGCAAAACGTTGCTATCGATCGACGCTAGGCTGCGGCCGCACGTTTCGTTCAGCACGCTGCCTTGGGTTACTGGCGATCCGATGATCACTTGATCGATCGTGATGGGAGGGGGTCGGGATACGGGCGATGTGTTGCGATCGACCGCACGGAGGCTCTGCCCGTCTGGTTCGATCCGCATGCTGCCTTCGTTTTCGGACGATCAGCCGATCGTTCCGTTCATCGTCCAGTCTATCCTATCCGACACGCGTCGCGATATAGGCAGAGCGTCGCTATCGATCAACGCTAGGCTGCGGCCGCACGATCCGTTCAGCACGCTGCCTTGGGTTACTGGCCATCCGATGATCACTTGATCGATCGTGATGGGAAGGGGTCGGGATACGGGCGATGTGTTGCGATCGACCGCACGGAGGCTCTGCCCGTCTGGTTCGATCCGCATGCTGCCTTGGTTCGGACGATCAGCCGATCGTTCCGTCCTCGGCTTCCTGGCCTTCTCATGGTCGCCCAGTCGATCATATCCGACACAGTCGCGATCTCGGCAAAGCGTTGCTATCGATCAAAGCGAGGCTTCGGCCGCTCGATTCGATCAGCACGCTGCCTTGGGTCACTGGCGATCAGATGCCTTGGGTTCGGACGTTCAGCCGATCGTTTCCGTCCACGGCTCTCGATCGCACGGGGGCTCTAACCTTGCGATCTGCTCCGCAGGTTGCCTCGGTTTCCTGGCCTTCTCCGGGTCGTCCAATCGATCTTATCCGACACGCGTCGCGATATCGGCACGACGTTGCTATCGATCAACGCGAGGCTTCGGCCGCACGATCCCATCAGCACGCTGCCTTGGGTCACTGGCGATCAGAGGATCGTTCAATCGATCGTGCTGGGAGAGGGTCCAGATATAGGCGATGCGTTGCGATCGACCGCACAGAGGATATGCCCGTCTGGTTCGATCAACATGCTGCCTTGGCTGTCGGACGATCCGCCGATCGTTCCGCACATCGTGACAGGCAGAGCGTTGCCATCGATTCCACGGCGTCTTTGCCCGGTTGGTTCGATCAGCAGGCTGCTTTGTCTTACGGGCGTTCTGTCACTCGATCTGGCGATCGTGGCGATCAGCGCGAACGGTGTGGCGTTGCTATCGACCGCGCACAGTCTTTGGCTTGGCGGTCTGATCAGCGGCCGCTTTTGTCTTCACGACGATTGCCTGGTCTATTACTCGATCGTGATCATCCTTATCGGGAGTCTCGACACGATCGAGCGGTAGATGGTGTTGGGCGGGGGTCCATTCACGGCACGCGCGGTGCTGATGATCGCCCCCAGTCCTTGGCGTCTCCGCGAGCACGTGTTTTTGCGCGGGTTTCTCGCCCTCGGCAGTGTGTGCCTGACGATCGCTTGCTTTTGCTTTTCGATCTGCACTCTGTCTCAGGTCTAGGGGGTCGGTAGATCGCTTGTCGGATCGCGATCTTCCCTTTGACTCTGATTCTCCCGTTCCGTACGTCGTGCCGTCCAGGCGTCGGTCACAGTACCGGCAGAGCGTTGCGATCGATTCCCGGTGGCGATGCCCCGTTGGCTCGATCAACATGCTGCTTGGTTTTCCGGGCGTTCTGTTCCTCGATCAGTGGATCGTGACGATCAGCGCGTCCGGCGAGGTGTTGCTGTCGACCGCGCAGAGGTTTGGTCTTGGCGGTCTGCCCAGCGTCCTCGAATGCTTTCACGACGCTTGCCTGATCTATTGCTCGATCGTGCTCGTCCTTGTCGGTTGCTACGACACGCTCGAGCTGTTGATGGGCGTCTCTTTCCAGGACGCGCGGTGCTGATTGATCGCTCCGAGGTTTTCCGGACAGTTGATCAGCCTGCGTCATTGGCGTCTCCGCGATCGCGTGTTTTCCGCGAGCTTCTCGCCATCGGCGGTGTGTGCCTACCGTTCGCTTGTGTTTGCGTTTCGATCAGCACACTGTCTCAGGCCTCGGGGGTCGGTCGATCGCATGTCAGCTCGCGATCTTCACTTTGGCTCTGTTTCTCCCGTTCCGTGCATCGTGCCGTCCAGGCGTCGGTCACGGTGCCGGCAGAACGTTGCGTTCGATGGCACGGAGGCTATGCCCCGTTGGCTCGATCGGCATGCTGCCTTGTGTTTGGGGCGTTCTGTCCCGCTCAGTGGATAATGGCGTCTCAGCGATCACTTGTTGTGACGTGAGATTCTCGCCCTTGGCGATACGTGCCTGACGATCGCTTGATTTGCGTTTTCGATCAGTGTACTATCTCCGGTCTACGGGGATCGGTCGATCGCATGTCAGATCGCGATCTTCTCTCTGTCTCGGATTCTCCCGTTCGTGCTTATCGGGATTCTCTGCGTTGGCGGCGCGTTGAGTCTCGACTCTATCTCCGTCGTGATTTGTCCGACTCTGATTCGCGATCGCTCTGTCCGGTACGGGGTTCTGATCGTCGCGCCCATGGGTCTGCAGACTCTGGGCGTTTGCGATGGCAATCCGACCGGCTGCCTTCCGGAGCTCGTCCTTTGCCGCCTCCCGTGTTTTTCCTTACACGGGGTCACGGGGCATCGGTCGGTTCCGGGCGTCGTGTTTCGGCCCTCTCCCTCCTCATGCATCGGCTACGCGTCCCAGTCTGATGTGGGTGGTGCGTTCTATCCAGCCACATCGGATGTTGACGCTTCTCTGGTGGTAGAGGCGCATCCGACGATTGCTCTCGAGCGAGGTATATCCGCTTCGGATGTGCATCGTTTTCACCGTCAGTTTGCCTCGATGCCTGCTCTATCGCTCGATCGTGCCCCTCCCGGTCGGGAATTAGACACGATCGAGCGGTGGCTGGGTGGTACCAGGGTCGCTGTACGGGTCGAGCGTTGATGATGTTCGCGCTGGGGTTACGCGCGTTTCCATTTTCGGACAGCCTTGCATTCTCGGCGGTCGCCTATGCGATCGACGGATCGCGGTTCAGGCGGGGTCTACGAACATCGGGGTTGGCGGAAATCTTACGGCACTTGGTGTTTGTTTTTCGATTTCTGTTCCTTCTCCGTTTGTGCGCTTGCCATGTATGGTTCCACCGGTTTCCGTCCGGTTAGGTTCCATTCTTGGCTCTAGCTTTGGCTAGGTGCGCTGGCTTTTCTTCGCGTGATGCTCCCTTTTTCTTTCGTTCCGGAGTTTCGTTGCAAGAATCAGAGTGCTCTTTCCGACTGTCAGAGTATTGAGATTAAGAGTCTCTACTCTATCGTCGATCCGTACGAGCCTGATTGTGTCAACTGTCCGGTCCGTGCACTGAAGTTTACTTGGCCAGGACTCAGTCTCGTCGTTTTCGCCGACGTAGGCTTTTTCTTCCCTTGAAAATTGGTCACGGCGGATATCGAAGACTTCCATTTCCTCCTGGATTCGTCTTTTGATCACGGAGGCGTATAGGAATGCGAACCGGCTGCCTTCGGTTGGTGCTTTCAGGACTCATGGGATTCGCAAGTGGCGACCTCTGTGGCTTTTGCCAAGAATGTATCGCTGGCTCATCTCATGAGGGCGGCGTTCTGGCGCAGTGACTGCGTTTTCACGCATCACTAACTGCGTGACGTTCGCGTCCGTCGTCTGGATGACACCTTTGGCGTCAACAAGTTGGTTGTGGCGGGTTCGGCTGTTCGCCTTTGAGTGGTGATTAGTCGTCCGTTCTGTTGCGTGGATGCACACCCGCCTCCCGCTGGGGTAATCATACCTATGAGTTGTCTACTGGTCAGTATGGATAGAAAACTTTAAGAAATTTAAACTAATTTCTATGTTTTCTTGACATACTTACCAGTAGACAACATCCTAACCCATCCACCCATCCATTCACCCATCCACCCATCCATTCACCCATTCATTCATCCATCTATCCATCCATCTATCAATCATCCATCCATACATCCATCCACCAATCCATCCACTCATCCATCCATCCATCCATCCATTCATCCATCCATCCATCCATCCAACATCCATCCATCCATTTATCCATCCATCCATCCACTCATCCATCCATTAACCCATCCACCAGCCAACCCACCCATCCATCCACCCACCTAACCATCCACCCACCTATCCATCCACCTACCCACCCATCCATCTATCCATCCACCCATCCACAGCCCATGAACATTGGCATGTTGGAGGAGAAAAACTAGAGGTAGTAAATCAGTATAACTATTTAGGATACAGATTTTCTGCGAAACTGTCCTACAATGCAACGCAACAGAGTTTGGCAGTTAAAGGAAAGGTGGCAGTAGTGCAAGCTATGAAACCTATAAAGAAAATATGTACATCCCCAAAGGTCATCTTCAAGGTATTTGATGCTCAAATCCAACCTATTCTGCTTTATGGTGCTGAGATATGGGGGTTGAGCAGCTGCAAAGAGACTGAGAGAGTTCATCTACATATGCTGAAAATGTTTCTCAATGTGTCCAAAATAACTCCTAATTTGATGGTTTATGGTGATGCAGGCCGTTATCCAGTGTACATTTTGGCAATACTACGATGTGCAAAATACTGGCTACGGATACTGAAGATGGATGATAAAAGATTACCGAAAAAGGTATACCAAATGATGATACGTACTGGTAACGCAAATTATTGTTGGGGCATGAAATTGAGAGATATATTATCTGATTATGGCTTTGATGAGGTATGGAGACAACAAACGGTTCATGACGAAAGGTCCTTTCTGAAAGAATTAAAATACAAACTGATATGTCGCTTTAAAGATGGTTGGAACACTCAGTTGTTAACAAGAGAGAGGTACTCTCTATACAAGGTGTTCAAATCCAATCACAACATGGAGCAATATTTGTATGACTTAGACAAACCTATCTTCAGAGATTTGTATATACGGTTTCGTTTGGGTGTAAGTGAACTCTTTGTACATCGATACAGATATAATGAGCCACCTTCTTTGTTATGCCCCAGCTGCAACGAAAGCGAAGAGGATGAAATGCATTTTATGTTCACATGTCCAGCATATGAAGATTTAAGAATGAAATACCTGCACTTTTGTATAGGACTCACCATGCAAGACAGCCTAGCAGTATGTTTTTCAAGTGATGAGAGAGAAAGAGTGAGATGTGTGAGCTCTTATTTATTTCAGTCATTTAAGAGAAGGTCTCTATCATTAGAAAATGTATGATTCTGAGTCATTGTACTGGGCCGATGGCCTCTACAATAAAGTGTACAACATCCACCCATCCACCCACTCATCCATCCACCCACCCATCCATCCATCCATCCACCCACCTAACCATCCACCCACCTACCCACCCACCCACCCACCCACCCATCCACCCACTCATCCATCCACTCATCCATCCACCCACCCATCCATCCATCTATCCACCCATCCATCCCCACCAACCCATCCACCCACCCATCCATCTATCCACCCACCCATTCACCCATCCACCCACCCACCACCCACCCATCCACCCACCCATCCACCCACCTACCCAACCAAACATCAATGTCATCCTGTATACAGGGCTGTGGTGACAGCTGACTGCAGCGTAATGAAAAAGCATGGTGATGCTGGGTGGTGACTTAGTGTTGTGGCGCAGAGTGGTGGCAGTGTGGTGGCACAGCGGGATGATGCAGCATGGGGACACAGCGTGGTGACAGTGTGGTCGCACAGCGGGATGATGCAGTGTGGTGATGCAGTGTAGGGACACAGTGTGGTGGCAGTGTGGTCGCACAGCGGGATGATGCAGTGTGGTGATGCAGTGTAGGGACACAGTGTGGTGGCAGTGTGGTCGCACAGCGGGATGATGCAGTGTGGTGATGCAGTGTAGGGACACAGGGTGGTGACGCAGTGTGGTGGCAGTGTGGTGGCAGTGTGGTCGCACAGCGGGATGATGCAGTGTGGTGATGCAGTGTGGTGACGCAGTGTGGTGGCAGTGTGGTCGCACAGCGGGATGATGCAGTGTGGTGATGCAGTGTGGTGATGCAGTGTAGGGACACAGTGTGGTGGCAGTGTGGTCGCACAGCGGGATGATGCAGTGTGGTGATGCAGTGTAGGGACACAGTGTGGTGGCAGTGTGGTCGCACAGCGGGATGATGCAGTGTGGTGATGCAGTGTAGGGACACAGGGTGGTGACGCAGTGTGGTGGCAGTGTGGTGGCAGTGTGGTCGCACAGCGGGATGTTGCAGTGTAGGGACACAGCGTGGTGACACAGCGTGGTGACACAGTGTGGTGATGCAGTGTAGGGACACAGCGTGATGACACAGTGTGGTGATGCAGTGTAGGGACACAGCGTGGTGACACAGTGTGGTGATGCAGTGTAGGGACACAGCGTGATGATGCAGTGTGGTGGCACAGCGGGATGATGCAGTGTAGGGACACAGCGTGGTGACGCAGCGTGGTGACACAGTGTGGTGGCAGTGTGGTCGCACAGCGGGATGATGCAGTGTGGTGGCATAGCGGGATGATGCAGTGTAGGGACACAGCGTGGTGACACAGTGTGGTGATGCAGTGTAGGGACACAGGGTGGTGACGCAGTGTGGTGGCATAGCGGGATGTTGCAGCATGGGGACACAGGGTGGTGACGCAGTGTGGTGGCAGTGTGGTGGCAGTGTGGTCGCACAGCGTGGTGACGCAGAGTGGTGGCAGTGTGGTCGCACAGCGGGATGATGCAGCATGGGGACACAGCGTGGTGACGCAGTGTGGTGGCAGTGTGGTCGCACAGCGGGATGATGCAGTGTGGTGATGCAGTGTAGGGACACAGGGTGGTGACGCAGTGTGGTGGCATAGCGGGATGTTGCAGCATGGGGACACAGGGTGGTGACGCAGTGTGGTGGCAGTGTGGTGGCAGTGTGGTCGCACAGCGTGGTGACGCAGAGTGGTGGCAGTGTGGTCGCACAGCGGGATGTTGCAGCATGGGGACACAGGGTGGTGACACAGTGTGGTGGCAGTGTGGTCGCACAGCGGGATGATGCAGCGTGGTGACACAGGGTGGTGACGCAGAGTGGTGGCAGTGTGGTCGCACAGCGGGATGATGCAGCGTGGTGACGCAGAGTGGTGGCAGTGTGGTGGCAGTGTGGTGACGCAGCATGGTGATGCAGTGTGGTGACGCAGTGTGGTCGCACAGCGGGATGTTGCAGCATGGGGACACAGCATGGTGACGCAGAGTGGTGGCAGTGTGGTGGCAGTGTGGTGACGCAGCATGGTGATGCAGTGTGGTGACGCAGTGTGGTCGCACAGCGGGATGTTGCAGCATGGGGACACAGCGTGGTGACGCAGTGTGGTCGCACAGCGGGATGTTGCAGCATGGGGACACAGCGTGGTGGCGCAGTGTGGTCGCACAGCGGGATGTTGCAGCATGGGGACACAGCGTGGTGACGCAGTGTGGTCGCACAGCGGGATGTTGCAGCATGGGGACACAGCGTGGTGACGCAGTGTGGTCGCACAGCGGGATGTTGCAGTGTGGTGATGCAGTGTGGGGACACAGCGTGGTGACGCAGAGTGGTGGCAGTGTGGTCGCACAGCGGGATGATGCAGTGTGGTGATGCAGTGTAGGGACACAGTGTGGTGGCAGTGTGGTCGCACAGCGGGATGTTGCAGCATGGGAGACACAGCGTGGTGACGCAGTGTGGTGGCATAGCGGGATGATGCAGCATGGGGACACAGCGTGGTGACGCAGAGTGGTGGCAGTGTGGCCGCACAGCGGGATGTTGCAGCATGGGGACACAGCGTGGTGACGCAGTGTGGTGGCAGTGTGGTCGCACAGCGGGATGTTGCAGCATGGGGACACAGCATGGTGATGCAGTGTGGTGGCAGTGTGGCCGCACAGCGGGATGATGCAGCATGGGGACACAGCGTGGTGACGCAGAGTGGTGGCAGTGTGGTCGCACAGCGGGATGTTGCAGCATGGGAGACACAGCGTGGTGACGCAGTGTGGTGGCATAGCGGGATGATGCAGCATGGGGACACAGCGTGGTGACGCAGAGTGGTGGCAGTGTGGTCGCACAGCGGGATGATGCAGCATGGGGACACAGCGTGGTGACGCAGTGTGGTGGCAGTGTGGTCGCACAGCGGGATGATGCAGCATGGGGACACAGCGTGGTGACGCAGTGTGGTGGCAGTGTGGTCGCACAGCGGGATGATGCAGCATGGGGACACAGCGTGGTGACGCAGTGTGGTGGCAGTGTGGTCGCACAGCGGGATGATGCAGCATGGGGACACAGCGTGGTGACGCAGTGTGGTGGCAGTGTGGTCGCACAGCGGGATGATGCAGCATGGGGACACAGCGTGGTGACGCAGTGTGGTGGCAGTGTGGTCGCACAGCAGGATGATGCAGCATGGGGACACAGCGTGGTGATGCAGTGTGGTGGCAGTGTGGTCGCACAGCAGTGTGTGATGCAGCAGTGGGACACAGCGTGGTGACGCAGTGTGGTGGCAGTGTGGTCACACAGTGTGATGATGCAGTGTGGTGATGCAGCATGGGGACACAGCGTGGTGACGCAGTGTGGTGGCAGTGTGGTCGCACAGTGTGATGATGCAGTGTGGTGATGCAGTTTTGACAGTGTGGTGGTGCTGCATGTGGTGATAGCATGTGACGCAGCGTGGTGAGGCAGTGTGTGATGCAGTGTGGTGGCAGTGTGGTGATCAGAGTGGTGGCAGTGTGGTGATCAGTGTGTGATGCAGTGTGGTGATGCAGTGTGGTGATGCAGTGTGGTGACAGTGTGGTGATGCAGTGTGGTGATGCAGTGTGGTGATACAGAGAGGTGGCAGTGTGGTGACAGTGTGGTGATGCAGTGTGGTGACAGTGTGGTGATGCAGTGTGGTGACAGTGTGGTGATGCAGTGTGGTGACAGTGTGGTGATGCAGTGTGGTGATGCAGTGTGGTGGCAGTGTGGTGATGCAGTGTGGTGTACAGTGTGGTGAGCAGTGTGTGATGCAGTGTGCTGTGGTGCAGTGTGGTGACAGTGTGGTGGCAGTGTGGTGGTAGTATGGTGGCAGTGTGGTGGTAGTATGGTGACAGTGTGGTGACAGTGTGGTGACAGTGTGGTGACAGTGTGGTGCATGGTGACAGTGTGGTGACAGTGTGGTGGCAGTGTGGTGACAGTGTGGTGACAGTGTGGTGACAGTGTGGTGGCAGTGTGGTGACAGTGTGGTGACAGTGTGGTGGCAGTGTGGTGACAGTGTGGTGGTGCAGCATGTTGACACTTTGCCTTGGACCTTCCAGGTGGGTGCAGAGAAGCTTGCCCAGCTGAAAGTGCTGCTGAGGGAGATCGGGAGAGTGGGTAAGTCACCTCTGATGCACAGAGCTGTGGTCTGCACACAGGAAAGGCTGTGGAATTCCTGCAGGGAGGCCCCTGTGGGTTGGGGGGTAGAACAGACCCACCCAGTCTCCCTGCATGACTGGTGTAAGACAAATAACTAGGGACATCATGGCATGATTTGCACTCACTGTAAACTCTTCCTGTGATTTTTGTGCTGAATGGCCTTGCAAAGTCTAAAAGGCTGATACTCCACAAAGCGCCATTCATTCAATCATTCTTGCAGGGAGGGATGGAGGGATGATTGAGTTTTATGACTTGTCAGCCTTTGTAGGCTATATACGACCATTAAAAACACCCAACAAAAATATTTCAGTTGTTAGAAAAAGTTCAAGTCAAGGGTTTTATTTTCTAAGGCGTTACCACAAAACAAAGTGTTTGTACTTGATAAATTATGTGTCTAGACATGCTGTTTTGTTTTGTATTCATACCAAAAATTGAACTGTGTTTTGGATGAAAAACAGGCTGGCATGAAAACAGGCAGATAAGCAGTCAGGTAAATGGGCGGTTAAGCAAACAGGTAAACAGGCAGGCAGACTGGTAGGCAGGTATATAAACAGGCATGCAGGTAGACAGGAAAGCAGGCAGGTAGACAGACAGAAAAGCTGGCAGACTGGCAGGCAGACAGAGAAACAGGCAGGCGAGCACATAGAAAAACAAGCAAGCAGGTAAAAAGATGGGTAGCCAAAAAATAAGCAAGCAGGTAGACAGGCAGAAAAACAGGCAGGTAGGTAGACATGTAAGCAGGTAGATGGACATGCAAGCAGGTAGGTAGACATGCAGGCAGGTAAGTAGACATGAAGGTAGGTAAGTAGACATTCAGGCAGGTAAGTAGACATGTAAGCAGGTAGATGGACATGAAGGCAGGTAGGTAGACATGCAGGCAGGTAAGTGGACATGCAGGCAGGTAGACAGACATGCAGGCAGGTAGGTAGACATGCAGGCAGGCAGATAGGTAGACATGAAGGCAGGTAGGTAGACATTCAGGTAGGTAGTCAGGCAGACATGCTGGCAGGTAGGTAGTCAGGCAGGCATGAAGGCAGGTAGGTAGACATGCAGGCAGGCAGGCAGGCAGGTAGGTAGTCAGGCAGACATGCTGGCAGCTAGGTAGTCAGGCAGACATGCTGGTAGGTAGGTAGTTAGGCAGACATGCAGGCAGGTAGGTAGTCAGGCAGACATGCAGGCAGGCAGGTAGGTAGGCATGCAGGTAGTTAGGTAGACATGCAGGCTGGTAGGTAGACATGCAGGCAGGTAGGTAGGCATGCAGGCAGGCTGGTAGGATGCAGGCTGGTAGGTAGACATGCAGGTAATCTTTGAGAAACACTGCACTGATGAAAGGATCCACTGTGCCTCATTCTGGGATGACTGGTTTTGTTCCACTTCCAGAATCCACTGCTGTCTCTGGCATCCAGGCTTTGCCAGTGTCCTGTAAGTCCTGGGCTTTGAGGCGGTGCAGTCTGTAGCATGTGTGTCCTGTCCTCTTTCCTCCATCTGTCAATCTGTGTGTCTGTCCTGTCCGTCCGTCCCTCTCTCTCTCTCTCTCTCTCTCTTCTCTCTCTCTTCTCTCTCTCTCTCTCTCTTCTCTCTTCTCTCTCTCACTCTCTCTCTCTCTTCTCTCTCTCTCTCTCTCTCTCTCTCTCACACACACACACACATATACATGCATGTCAACAAACACCCCAAAAAATAAAATCACGCACACCCACTCCTTCCAAAGTCTAAAATGTCTCACCTGCACCCAATTACCCAAGTGTTGACTTGCTGTCTTGGAAACCACCACCAACACCAATCACCACCGACTACCAAATCACCACCAGAACCACCACTGTGACAACCACCATGATCACTAGCACCACCAGCAACACCACTTCCCCTAGCACCACCAGCACCACCACTTCCACTAGCACCACCACTTCCACTAGCACCACCATCACAACCACTATCACCAGCACAACCAGCACTACCATCATTTCCACCAGTATCACCACCATTTCCACCAGCACCACCACCATTTCCACCAGCACCACCATTATTTCCACCAGCACCACCACCATCATTTCCGCCAGCACCACCACCATCATTTCCACCAGCACCACCACCATTTCCACCAGCACCACCACCATCATTTCCACCAGCACCACCACCATTTCCACCAGCACCACCACCATTTCCACCAGCACCACCATTTCCACCAGCACCACCACCATTTCCACCAGCACCACCATCATTTCCACCAGCACCACCATTTCTACCAGCACCATCATTTCCACCAGCACCACCATTTCCACCAGCACCACCACCATTTCCACCAGCACCACCACCATTTCCACCAGCACCAATATGATTGTGGTGACCATGGAAGATTCTGTTTGTTGCAGTGCCGTCCATCCAGCTGGATGCATCTCGTTGTGGAGGAGGGTGCTGTGTGGGAACAGACCTCTGCTCCCTGAGTAACCAGGCCAGCCCCCACAGCCGCTCCCGTGCCCCACCCGGGGTGTTGAAGGGTCCCGCCACCTGTGCTACAGCAGCCTTGCCAGGTACTGGAGGAGACTCTTGAGGCTCCAGGCTTTCCTCTTTAGGAGAGCAAGCTTTGGCATTTGATGATGTGCGAGGCGGAGTGCCGTGGTTCAATCCCTGGGTCGGGAGAAATCCGGATGATTAATTTCCTCTTGTGTTTCTTGTACAGCATGTCACTGCAACTGCACATGGATGGTTTTTGTACTGTGTAATGTGCATGTTTACATCTTTATTTTCATCCTTGTTCAATGGTATTGGATATTTCATGGAGAAAACACCTATTTAGTTACTTCAATGTGAAGCAAAATGGTTTGTCACCAATTTTGGCATATGTAATGATGTATGATTCTGCTGAATGAGTCTCATACAAAGGAATATTGAACAACTTGTAGATCATGCTAACATCACATCGCATGTAAAGGTGTGTGGAAGACACAGTATAAATTCCCCTGTGGCTTGGGGGTAAGAATTGACTGATGACATCTCCCTGTGTGATTTGCAAGAGGAAACGAACTGGGGAAATCATGACTGGACTTGCTCCTTTTCTAACCAGCTCTGGTGATTGCTGTTATCAGTGGCCTTACATAGCCTACACACACTGATAGGCAGTAAAACTCCATCCATCCATCCATCCATCCATCCATCCATCCATCCATCCATCCATCCATCCATCCATCCACCCATCCACCCATCCATCCATCCATCCACCTACCCATCCATCCACCTACCCATCCATCCCTACCCATCCATCCATCCATCCACCTACCCATCCATCCACCTACCCATCCATCCACCTACCCATCCATCCATCCATCCATCCATCCATCCATTCACCTACCCATCCATCCACCTACCCATCCATCCACCTACCCATCCATCCACCTACCCATCCATCCATCCACCTACCCATCCATCCACCTACCCATCCATCCACCTACCCATCCATCCATCCATCCATCCATCCATCCATCCATCCACCTACCCATCCATCCACCTACCCATCCATCCACCTACCCATCCATCCATCCATCCACCTACCCATCCATCCACCTACCCATCCATCCACCTACCCATCCATCCATCCATCCATCCATCCACCTACCCATCCATCCATCCGTTCCACCTACCCATCCATCCTTTACGCCATCCATCCATCCATCCGTCCACCCATCTACCCATCCATCCATTTACCCATCCAGTCCATCCATCCATCCATCAGCCATCCATCCTCCATCCTCCATCCTCCCTCCATCCATGATATCAAACATGGGATTTTTTCTATCTATTTTCCTTTTTCCAGGCATATCCCAGCTACTGGCAGGTGAGGTGCAAGGCTTCACCACAAACCCAAGATTGTAGATGTAATGACTTCTGTGTGAGTTTGGTGTGGCCACTCCCAGCAGGCACTGCAGGCCAGGGCCTGGCAAACACAGTGGTGTGGTGTCCCACTGACAAGTACCCTGGGTCTGCTGCTGGACACTGCCACAGCACGCATGCACGTCATTGATGTGGGTGCCATGCAGGTGCTGGGGTCCAGTGATGTTGACCTGTCCACTCCTCTGTGGCCGTTTGTCCATGTGTGGCCAGAGACTTTCAGTGGGGCAAGAGTGGAGGTGGAGGTGCAGAGCGGCCAGCAGATGGGGATGACTGGGGACCTGGTCAGGCTGCTGCAGTCTGTGCTGGGAGGGACTTGACTGGACTGGACTGGACTGGACTGGACTGGACTTGATTGATTTGAATCAAGTTGAGTTAAACTGATATTAGTAGAACTGATTATATGATATGCAAAAAATAAGAATGGAATGAAACAAATTTGACCTGAATTGACTTCAGTAGGGTTGACTTGACTTGGATGTCATGGACTTGAATTGAATGGAATGGAATTGAGTAGAGGAGAATGGAATGAAGTAGAAAGGAACAGAACTATTTTGACGACATGAATTGACCTGACCTGAACTGAATTGACACAACTTCAGTTGAAACAATTTGATTCAACTTCACTTCAACTATACATCATAAAGAACAACCTTAGGTAGACTGGACAGAGATTGGGGGGTGGGGGGGGATGATGAGAGGGGTGGAATGAGGATTGGAGGGTGAGAGGGCATGGGGAGGGGGGATGAGGAATGGGGGTGAGAGGGCATGAGGGAGAGTATGAGGAATATGGGGGTGGGGGGGGGTGGGTGGGTGGAGTCCCTTACTGAGAGAGAGTGGATGCCTAAGTTTTTGTATTGTATCAATTCTGAGGCTGACTTTTCTTTTTCAATTATGCCCAAGTTGATTTAATGAGAAAATGTTTTGATATATTTTCATCTACATGTACATAATGAGACATAGCTGTGATGCTATCAATAAATTGTGTGGAGAGTTTTCTGTAGAATCACCAGGCTGCCTGTGGACATTGCTGCTGGTGATACACTGGGACAGTCTACATGTATGATGACACCTCTCCTGGTGTCAGGCGGCAGTGTTAATGGCAGTGCAGTGTAGGAATACACTGAGGTAGTTGTGCTGCAAGCTTTTCTATAGGATTGTTATTGATCAAGTGCTTTTTTGTATCAAAACATGTTTTGTGTGAGTGTGGAATGGTCCAACTTGACCAGAATGCTTCAGTATCCATATGGAATGATGTTTTCTTGATTCCCACACACTGTGAGTTGCTGGGGTAAAGTTTATACCTGACCTATGCAGTCTGTCACACAACTCATTTCATAGAGGGCTGTGGGACCCCCTGCAGTGAAATACAAAGGTCAGCCACAGGTCTTCAAAGGGTCAAGATCCATAAATCTTGGTGTAAGACTGACATTCAGGCATCAAGTTGGAGAAATGTAGTGCATATGAGGGAGCAGGGTTGTAATTTTCCAGGTCATGGAGTCAGGGACTCCCATCTGTGTGTGATGTGAAACACTGCCTGTGGATTGCAAGATGTAGAACATGCACATCAATAAACCCGTCACACCACAGCAGATGGGACTTGTTTTTCTTTTTTAAGTTGGCTTGAACTTGACATTTTCAAGAGAAAGAGTAGTTTGACTTCATCCTCTTTCATCCTCTTGGCCTCCCTTTTTCATCCTCTTTCATCAGCTTGATTCTGAAGTCTTGAGGGCATGCTGTAGAGTTAGGAATGATTTATGCCCATGTGACCGGGTGAGAGAAAGTTGCATGCAGATTGAGGGGAGGAGTATCCCCAACTTGCACATTTGTGGGTAGGGTGCAACAGTCTTCCTGAAATTGTTTCAGATTCCATGGCTGTAATACAGTTTTTGAAAGATTCTCATTGTTGTTTGAGTTTTCTTCTGTCTATATTGTGATTTTCATATTTCTCTGTTTACTTCTTTTGAGGTAATCTTGTTATAAAAAAATATCTAGCAGAATTAACATTGTGGCCATAAATAGTGTTCACACCTGAAAGGCCTGTAAACTATATCCATCCATCCCTTAATCCACCTATCCATCCATCCAACCATCCTTTTATCCATCCATCTATCCATCCATCCATCCATCCATCCATCCATCCATCCATCCATCCATCCATCCATCCATCCATCCATCCATCCATCCATCCATCTGTGCTGGAAAGGAAACGGCATCCATGGAGTAACACGGTAAACGCACAGGGAAGATTTAAAAACCCTACAAGAAGGCATTGAAACCCTCCCATTTGAGTCGCACAAGAAGTGCTTATTCAACCAGTATAATGTAACCAATCTTAAACGTGATACCAAACACCCGAGGACTACCTTAATGCAGAACTATGTGCAGACGCATGAAAGATGGGACTGATGGCACCAGTGCTGCTGTTGGTCGCACAGGAGTAGCTGGTCGTGCAGGTGATGGTGGCTGTTGCTCTAGTGACACATCTGACACTGTTGATGTTCTTGCTGGCCTGCTAGCTGCTGCTGGAGGATTTGAGACACGGTTCCCCTTGAGATTTCAGGTGCGGAACTGATAGCGAAGGGAAGACGTTTGAAACAGAAGCGCCCAAAGGGGGTGCTGAAGGTGGTGAGGAGACGAGATTCTGGGCAGAGGAGTATCTGCCAGAAACCACTCTGGGCATCCAGCTTGGTGAATACTTTGCCCTTGGCGAGTTTTTGCTAAGCTTTCATCCACTGAAAACATCGGATGGATTTCTCTCTGCACCGCCTTGTTGAGCTGTGTGAGGTCTGCACAGATGCGCGCAGTTCCATTGGATGTGGGCACGACTACAATTCCTGAGCTCTAATTGGTTGGCTCGCTGACAGGTGAGATGACACCTTGGCATATCGTGTTGTCGAGTTCTGCCTCCACCTTGCAGGGGAATCGGGGCATGAGGGACCCTTCTTGGAGCATAGATACAGACAGGTTGAGCTCTGTCCTGAAGTTTCATCTCGTGCATTGTGTTGAACTGTCCAAGGCCAGAAAGGAGAGCAGGACATTCTTGCTGCAAGGTGGGCCGTGACGAGGGAGCTGCCTTGACGCTTGACTGCCTGGAAGGAGTTTGATCTTGGATAGCGTCGATTCGCTGGACGACACCAAGTGTAACACAGTCCCATCTGCTGAGGAGTGAGTAGGGCTGCCCGCGGAGGAGGTAGACTTTTTCCTGCATCGCTCTGCCATGGCAGCACAGAGTAGCCTGCAAGGATCCCAGTGGGGAGAATGTTGCTCCTCCTGGTCCACGTGGGACCGTGTCTGGAGGTTGCAGCTGCTTCTCTTGTAGCCAAGGCTCTTCACTGCTTACAGCAGTGAAAGAGGCAGCCGTGTTCAGCTAGAAGCTTGTTGGCTGTCCATGGACGTCCACTGTGGCGATCCACTCGTCATCAGAGTTGTTGTGGATGGATCCCAGGAAGTGGGTGCTACCACTCTCGTCGTCTTCACGCACGTGGAAGTCCGCAAAGTCTTCTGTCAGTTCACGGACGTTTCTCCTGCGACTTCGACAGACAGTCTTATACTGGCCTCTTTTCCTGCAGTTGTTGCACGTAGCGCGTTTCTGGCTGGACATCTTTCTGTGGGATGTGATTCCCCACCCCACCCACCTCCCCCCCACCCCACACCCACCCCACAGTGTCCACTCTGTCCAGGCGATTGGGAGGGAGGTTGAGAGCTGCAGCTCCGAGAGGACTGGTCAGCTTGAGGCTTGCCTGAGCTAGGGGGGTGTCGAGACTTGCGTTACGAAAGGTGTAAAAAAACGATCAGAGGCGAGCGATCAGAGGCGAGCGCTCGCGAAGCCCACAGCTTTCTCCCAACTGAACCTATCCACGCAGGCGCTCGTCGTGAGCGCTCACCTCTTTCACATTAAACAAACTTTCGAAAGGAAACGCGCCCCTGGTCCGGCGAGAGGATCGCGTGTGATGCACCTGCTGCTCACTGTACTACACTTACATGTAATACTAGCGATTGAACTGCCGCCACTCCCGCTACACAGGATCGCGTGTGATGCACCTGCTCACTGTACTACACTTACATGTACTGCTAGCGAGGGAACTGCCGCCACTCCCGCTACACAGGATCGCGTGTGATGCACCTGCTCACTGTGTACTACACTTGCATGTACTGCTAGCGAGGGAACTGCCGCCACTCCCGCTACACAGGATCGCGTGTGATGCACCTGCTCACTGTACTACACTTACATGTACTGCTAGCGAGGGAACTGCCGCCACTCCCGCTACACAGGATCGCGTGTGATGCACCTGCTCACTGTACTACACTTACATGTACTGCTAGCGAGGGAACCTGCCGCCATTCCCGCTACACAGGATCGCGTGTGATGCACCTGCTCACTGTACTACACTTACATGTACTGCTAGCGAGGGAACTGCCGCCACTCCCGCTACACAGGATCGCGTGTGATGCACCTGCTCACTGTACTACACTTACATGTACTACTAGCGAGGGAACTGCCGCCACTCCCGCTACACAGGATCGCGTGTGATGCACCTTCTCACTGTACTACACTTACATTTACTGCTCAGCGAGGGAACTGCCGCCACTCCCGCTACAACAGGATCGCGTGTGATGCACCTGCTCACTGTTACTACACTTACATGTACTACTAGCGAGGGAACTGGCCGCCACTCCCACGCTACACAGGATCGCGTGTGATGCACCTGCTCACTGTACTACCCTTACATGTACTACTAGCGAGGGAACTGCCGCCACTTTCCCGCTACACAGGATCGCGTGTGATGCACCTGCCTCACTGTACTTACACTTACATGTACTGCTAGCGAGGGAACTGGCCGCCACTCCCGCTACACAGGGATCGCGTGTGATGCACCTGCTCACTGTACTACACTTACATGTACTGCTAGCGAGGGAACTGCCGCCACTCCCGCTACACAGGATCGCGTGTGATGCACCTGCTCACTGTACTACACTTACATGTACTGCTAGCGAGGGAACTGCCGCCACTCCCGCTACACAGGATCGCGTGTGATGCACCTGCTCACTGTACTACACTTACATGTACTGCTAGCGAGGGAACTGCCGCCACTCCCGCTACACAGGATCGCGTGTGATGCACCTGCTCACTGTACTACACTTACATGTACTGCTAGCGAGGGAACTGCCGCCACTCCCGCTACACAGGATCGCGTGTGATGCACCTGCTCACTGTACTACACTTACATGTACTGCTAGCGAGGGAACTGCCGCCACTCCCGCTACACAGGATCGCGTGTGATGCACCTGCTCACTGTACTACACTTACATGTACTACTAGCGAGGGAACTGCCGCCACTCCCGCTACACAGGAGCGTGGCAAAAGACGACCCACTGTCCAGAGGGTAAAATGACAGAAAAGCTAGGGAGAGAGGAGTATGGCTATCTTTATTGAGAGGGACAGATAACCACGTCTCTCTTTGCCGTCAGCATCCTCATCTCTATCACGTGTGACCTCCCCTGGGGCCAAGCTCATCTCCAGCAGGGGCCAGGACCGCGTTGTACAGACGCGAGGTCCTGCAGGCATAGGCCCATGTCAACATGTGTCAAGAATCGCATACCTCCCTCGTCAGCTGGAATGCTGCGGTCTTTGTGTTTTCGGGGCCTGCTCCAGTAGCACCCGCACATCCAGCCCCAAGCAGCATTTTCCATTGCCTTTACACCTGCTTTCACCGTGTTGTCCCCCTGTGGGTTAGTGGTCAAAAGACTAGACCCACCGTGTCTCCCTACACGATTCGTAAGAAGCGAAGAAATAGGGATTTCGTGATTTGATTTGCGTTACTCTAAACTATTCTAGTGAATTTCGTGCTTAATGGCCTTACATAGCCTACAAAGGCTGATAGGCCGTAAAACTGCATCCATCCATCCATTTCACCATGTTGACACCGGCCTAGTCCTCGCAGAATCTTGGCTTTCCTCGTGTCTATGCAACGCGCGCCAGCATAACACTGGCCAATGCTTTAAAAAAATAATTGCACCCAAAACCGGCCCCTTATCTCGCTACCAGTAAAGAAGACAACTTGTTAACTTCCTCATGGCACCTAGATCATGTGTGTCAAGTTTGAATCCAGCAGATTAAGTTGTACGGGAATGCATGCATACAAACAAACTACAGCAATAATTAATACACACACACACACACACATGCACGCGCGCGAGCGCGCGCGCGCACACACACACACACACACACACACACACACACATACACATTGAGCTTTATAGTTGTGGAGAGAGTGTCCGTATATGATGCGTTAGGACTGCCTCTGAGAAACCCGCCGCTGATCTAAAGTATTGGAGTTCGATCCCGCTATTTGCGAGGACATTGTGGCTGCAGAGGCGCCAGCTCAGAGCGGCTGGTATCCCAGAGGAAGGCTGGGAAAGCACTGCCAAAGGGACAGCTGCAGGCCATTGTCAAAGCCAGACACTGAGGTCTTGGAAACAGCCAGAGAGGAGGTTGTATAGGACAAGGGCAGATGGAGGAAGATATCGTCTGCCCAGAGCTCCCCTACTGAGAGATCCCCATGCCCAGTGTGTGCCAGACTGTGTTGCTCAAAGATTGGCCTACACAGTCACCAGAGGGCATGTCGCCAGAGACTGATTCCTTCCCAGTGATCCGAGGAACCAGCCATCATCATCACCATTATCATTGTAGATGATTTATCGAGCCCCTCCGTGAGTGGGATGGTAAATATCAAAACAGATGTTAAAACGGGCGAAATCCGCATATTGGTAAGTAGATTGTGGCCTAGAACCATAAAGTGAGTACTGAAGTATATTCTGGACTTTTTTAAAGTCTTGGCACTACCATAAATATCTTTGACTTTCCTTTCGATTGATATCCAATACGTGACCCCATGACCTTCTGTTAGGTCTCTCTCCCTCCCTCACTCCCTCCCTCTCTCTCTCTCTCTCTCTCTCTCTCTCTCTCTCTCTCTCTCTCTCTCTCTCTCTCTCTCTCTCTCTCTTGCTCAAGGGCTGAATGTAAGAAAGGCAACACTGCCTAATTCACTACCCTTGTAAAATAAAGTTCGTTCGTTCGTTCGTTTCTCTCTCTCTCTCTCTCTCTCTCTCTCTCTCTCTCTCTCTCTCTCTGTCTCTCTCTCTCTCTCTCCGTCTGTCTGTCTGTCTGTCTGTCTGTCTCTCTCTCTCTCTCTCTCTCTCTCTCTCTCTCTCTCTCTCTCTCTCTCTCTCTCTCTCTCCCTCCCTCCCTGCCTGTCTGTTTGTCTGCCTGTCTGTCTGTCTGTCTGTCTGTCTGTCTGCCTGTCTGTCTGCCGGTCTGCCTGCCTGACTGTTTGTCTGCCTGTCTGTCTACCTGTCTGTCTGCGTGTTTGCCTGCCTGCCTGCCTGTCAGCCTGCGTGTCTGCCTGCGTGTCTGCCTGCCTGCCTGCCTGCCTGCCTCTCTCTCTCTCTCTATCTATCTCTCTCTCGCTATCTCTCTCTCTCTCTCTCTATCTCTCTCTCGCTCTCTCTCTCTCTCTCTCTCTCTCTCTCTCTCTCTCTCTCTCTCACGTTGCTAGCTATATTTTTGTACACTACAGCGTAAAGCGTGGAATACAAAAAAGGTCGGAGCTGTACACGGTCTTTCCTATGACATAACTAAAATGAATAACTTAATAGTAACTGTAGGGAAGAGACAGGTCATGTCAGACGCCCCAAACTCCCTTATTGTGAAAGTCAGATGTT
>JAWQFJ010007533.1:0-5000 GCA_034096865.1 Theodoxus fluviatilis
ATGACATCGTTCTACTATCTGATACTGTGATAGGTCTGCAAAATCAGATAAACAGCTTGAAACTGGCGGCAGATAGTCTTGGTCTTCAGGTCAACCTTGATAAAACGAAAGTGGTGATATTTCGAAACGGCGGACACATTGCAGCACACAAACACTGGTGCATTGATGGAAACAAATTAGAGATTGCTAATGAATATATGTGCCTGGGATACTTTTTTACGACCAGGCTGAGCCCTAACGTTGCATTGGTTGACTTTGCTTCACGAGGAAAGGCAGCCTTGATCCAGATTTGTATTCTAACTCTGAAAAAGCTCGCCTTTGTGGTCCCTGATTTGTTTTTCAATATATTTGACTACCAAATACAACCCATTCTGCTGTATGCTTCAGAATTGTGGGGTTTGGGTAAAACTGACATCATTCATTGAAACTGCACATTTGTATGGTCTGAAAAGTTTTTTAAATGTGTCGTGAAAACCCCAAATCAGCAAATTATGTTATGATCTATGGTGACACTGGAAGATATCCTCTATCTGTTAACACAGCAATGAGCGTTGCCAAGTACTGGATTAAGGTAACTTAATATGGAAGAAGATTATAAGATTGCCCAAGTGGAATACAGAATGCTTGTACAGAACATCGAATCAGAAAATAATTGGGCTTACAAAATACGGAGCATGCGAAGAGAGAACAGTTTGGACTGGGTTTGGGACAGACAGATAGTTGAATGCAAAGCTTCATTAATCAGTCGCTTAAAAGAGGCCTTGGTTAATGGATATACAGAAAAATGGGCTAATGAACTACACAGGAGTGAAGGATATTATATGCGATTTACAGGAGTTTTAAGTTCGCACTAGAAGTAGAAGCATATTTATACTGTGTGGATAAAAAGATCTTCAGAGAGGCATTTATCAAATTTCGTTTTGGTGCAACTGAAATGTACATTCATAAACATAGATATGAAACAATGATTTTACCACCTTGTCCATTGTGTCACGAAGAAGAAGAAGATGAATACCATTTGTTGGTCAGGTGTCCAGCAGTGAGCGATCTCAGAGTGAAACACTTAGTACCATTCGTAACTGATTATGCCAATGTTTTCACACAATTAATGAGTGTTAAAGATCAAAACAGTATTCGAGCGGTATGCACCTACCTGTTTCATGTCCTAAAGAGGAGAGAAGGTGCAACGGTAGAGGAAGTATGTTCTTGAGTGAGATGTGATGTATGCATTATTTTTGTGTATTATTTGTAATGGGCTGGAGGCCCTTTCAATAAAGAGTTCAATTCAGTTCAGTTCAGTTCTCTCTCTCTGAGACTCTCTCTCTCTCTCTCTCTCTCTCTCTCTCTCTCTCTCTCTCTCTCTCTCTCTCTCTCTCTCTCTCTCTCTCTCTCTCTCTCTCTCTCTCTCTCTCTCTCTCCCTCCCTCCCTCCCTCCCTCCCTCCCTTCCCTCCCTCCTTCCTCCCTCTCTCTCTCCCTCCCTCTCTCTCTCCCTCTCTCTTCCTCCCTCTCTCTCTTCTCCCTCCCTCCTCCCTCCCTCCTTCACCCTCCCTCCCTCTCTTCCACTCCCTCCCTCCCTCCTCCCTCCCTCCCTTCTCCCTCCCTCCCTCCCTCCCCCCCTCTCTCTCTCTCTCTCTCTCTCTCTCTCTCTCTCTCTCTCTCTCTCTTCTCTCTCTCTCTCTCTCTCTCTCTCTCCCTCCCAGGTCCCTCCCTCCCTCTCCTCCCTCTCTCTCTCTGTCTCTCTCTCTCTCTCTCTCTCTCTCTCTCTCTCTCTCTCTCTCTCTCTCTCTCTCTCTCTCTCTCTCTCTCTCTTCCTCCCTCCCTCCCTCCCTCCCTCCCTCCTCCCTCCCTCCCTCCCTCCTCCCCCCCTCCCTCCCTCCCTCCCTCCCTCCCCCTCCCTCCCCCTCTCTCTGTGGGATTCCCCTTAACTTTCTGTTCATTCAGTCCATTCCTTTATCTTTATTTCTGAAATGTTTGGCATCTTGCATATTTGCAGCTGCAGTGGGCTCTTTTGGCGTCAGTATATCAACTTGACAGTTCTGTAATGAATGGCATTGTGACCCTTTCTGAATAATCAATGCTATAACAAAAACCCATGCTTCTATTCGTTATTCTTAAGACCTCTACAGAGATGATCAACCTTTTACCACAAGCAAAGTGCCAACTCACTTCACTCTTCATGATAAAAATGTCTTTTGGCTTGTATAACAGGATGCCTGGCTTTTTTCCTTGGTCCTCTTGACTCTTCCTTTCTCACACATTACCCCCCTCCCCCCCCCCTCCCCCCCCCTCCCCCCCCCCCCTCCCCCCCCTCCCCCCCCCTCCCCCCCCCTGCCCCCCCTCCCCCCCCCCTCCCCCCCCTCCCCCCCTCCCCCCCCCCTCCCCCCCCCTCCCCCCCCCCTTCCCCCCCCCCCCCCCCCCCCCCAAGAATCAGCCCATACAGTAACCTTTGATGATTGATGAATGCATCAATGTCTAACCCTGCAATGTGGAATGTTGAATTTGGTCATGTAGCTGACTGGCTGGAATTTGTTTTTGTAGTTTGCAAATGTCCTCCCTATTGAGTATTGTTTTATTGGTTTTTATTTTCCTGTGAGAGCTTAGGCCATTTGGTAAACAACTTAAGCCTCTGAGGAAAAGAATGACTGAGCATTGAAAGCTTCAACCAGCAACTGCATGTCTCTCTATTGGCCATCCTGCTCCCTTGGCTTGGAATGATGAGGATGATGCGGATGATGAGTCACTGGAATCTGTTTGGAGCTATCAGAGAGTGGGCTGTTAAGTCTTTACTTATATGCCACTTGCAATAAAATACTTATCTTACTTCTCCTTTCTTCCTTGGTTTGGTTGTTTATTTGCAAATATATATATATATATATATATATATAATATATATATCAAAGTAAATTATAGAGATGTGTGATTATTTCTTGCTCATATTGATATTGTTCTCTCATCTTCATATTGTGTGAATGTATACTTATTTTCACATTTCTTGTGATCTTGTGCAATGATATCACAGGAGTGAAATGTGATCTTTGTTTTATTTTGGGTGAGACTGTTTCTGGGAATGTTTTTAATGGATTGCTGTTGTTTTGCAGGTTCATCTGTGGAAGAAAAACCTTCTCCAGCCACATTAAGATACAGTAAGCACTCAAACTTTTCCCAATACCACCTCTGGAACACTGTTGATGTGAATATAACTCAGTCTATCAGAAGAATGAATGGTGCTGAGTTTATTAATGTTTCAATATAGTGTGCGACTTTGTCTCTTAAGATATGGATCATAAAGCATTGTCATGTTTGCGTATTAGAGGTAGTGCAGTGTCGTGTAGTAGTTACTAAGTTAGTTATTGGTGTACAAAGATGATAGTACACTGATATTTCTACAGAGGTTTTCAACAAAACCTGATTGCCACACTCTCTGGAGACACAAATAAACAAATAAATAAACAAACAAGCAAATAATGACACTGGGGCGGAAGAAAATTATGATCAAACAAGAAATTTAATTGCAAGGAATAAAGCAAACCCAACCCCAAAAGTCCCACAAAGAATGACAATGGGAAATGATAAACTTCGCTCACACACTCAGACAAAACTCCCACACCCACAAAGTTAATCTTCTAATGACTGGCTTCAAATAGGCAAGCGACCGCCCTCAACAGGCACGGGCCTGACACAACCACATGAAAGTAAAGTTCCGACGCAAACTGTCTATCCCCCTCGGGATCAAGGAACCCCGACCCTTCCTTCTTCCAAAGAGAATGCCGCCGACAGGCTGCGCTGATCAAACGACACCAACCGTTACCACTTGACAGATCTATCCCGCACTCACGCGGTAAGACTGCGATAGAGATGACGTCACTGACTTCTTAAAGGCACTCTCGCTATAACAGCGACGGTCAACGACTCGAACAAGAAACCAACCTGAAAGACAAGGGAGACACATTCACCTTACCCGGCCTTGACCAAACGTCAGTCTCCTGCAACGTCCAGAATACCACCGGTAATCCATACTCCGACTGAGAAACCACGAGGTGTCCAACCTCCCCTGCGAACTCCCTCGCAAGTACGACGTAGGCATATAGCACACGCCTGACCACTACACCACCACGGCGACCCACGTCGCCTGGTCCTCGTCTCCACGTGGACCGTAAACCAGTAGCTAGCCGCGTCTTCATGACTCGTTCCCTCCAACGTCGACTCCACAGCGACCCGCGTCGCGT
Source organism: Theodoxus fluviatilis (assembly GCA_034096865.1). Lineage (NCBI taxonomy): Eukaryota > Metazoa > Mollusca > Gastropoda > Cycloneritida > Neritidae > Theodoxus > Theodoxus fluviatilis. The sequence goes on from JAWQFJ010007533.1 coordinate 4,228, forward strand.
AGTACTCGTCCCTCGTGGACTGTAGACTGGCAGACGACCGCATCTCCACGTCTCGCTTCTTCCAGCGTCGACTCCACAGCGACCCACGTCGCGTAGTACTCGTCCTTCGTAGACTGGCAGACGACCGCGTCTCCACGTCTCGCTCCTTCCAGCGTCGACTCCCTGGTTTTCCACTCCCCAGCAGGGATAGGACAGTCAGCCTCCCGGGACAAGAGAGGGACCCCAAAGGGTAGGAACCAAAGTAGGGAGAAAGAGGGAAAAACCAGAAGGAAAGGAAAGGAAGAAAGCCTGCAACCAAAGAAGCAGATAATCACTACTTGTGATTCACCATATCAACAAGTTCAACCCCAAAAATCCACTTTCCTTCCCCTCCATTGTTCACAAACTCAGATCATTCAAATAGAGGAAAAGACACTTCTCACGTGGGGTTCTTACAATTAGCCAAGCTGAACCCGCACAGTTATTCCCCTTGCCCAAAGTTACCAAGCCGACTCAGCTTATCCTTATAGCTTATGAGTTTCAAAAGAGGAAATTTACCGAGTTTCTTCAATTACACAACCTAGCCTACGCACAGCATATGGACGCGCGCGCACACACACACACTTTTACGCACCCATACATACTCGTCCGCACCCATACGCACGTACGTACCTCACCCAGGCCGTGTGACGACTTCTACAGCAACCAGCTGCAACCCCAGCTCACACAGAACCGACTAAGGCTTGGACCCCGCGGTCAAACCTTAGCGACGGCGACCTCATGGCTGTGCAACA
>JAWQFJ010007533.1:7500-13013 GCA_034096865.1 Theodoxus fluviatilis
CTACTACTTCTACTACTACTACTACTACTTCTACTACTACTACTACTACTACTTCTACTACTACTTCTACTTCTACTACTACCACTAAACAACAAGCAAAAAAGTCAAATATATCATCAGTCAAAACTGAAGAAGAGGCATTCTGTATTGTGAGTTTCTTGTGCTTATGGTGTTCTTGCAAAAGCTGAGATGCATAAATTTATATTATGGGAAGCTGCATTATGATCTGTATGTGTACAGACATGGTTATAAAGTCTGACTTGATGCTTTGCTGTCAACATTTGGCTTTCTTTGTTAACATGCTTACTCAAAAGAAATGAAAAACTCATTACATGAGCATGATGAAGCTATGAGGCATTGTATTTGTAGCATTGTGTTTATACAGCATGCTTGCTATTAAATAAAAATGAAAGTACCTGTGTTGCACATGAAGCATCACAACCTGGGTTTCTGTCAGCTCCCATGTATGCAGTTCACCACTATGATCCATGATTTTCTATATGCTGCAAAAATGCTCCAACAATCTCATTGCAGTGCTACAGCCACCCACCCATGTTTAGTTTCTTTACATTTGGATATGCACAATTTTGGACAGGTATCTCAGAAATTTTGCTTCAATTCATACCCAGGTGCCTTGTTGAAGTAGCTTCCCCCTGCCCCCTAACTTGCTTGCTTTGATGCAGTGTTTACATCGCTCATCAGTCTTCAGTTTTGGCATCGTCCTCTTAGTACCCACAGCTTGCAACAAAGCTATTAGTATTCTCCCTTCATTAATTTATTCAGCCCCAGGATGTTACAAAAAGATTGATGTAATTTCCTGTAAATCCCTTAAACCCTGTTATTGTGGTGAAAATAAATGGAAATATTGATTCCTGCAGATTCCACATCAGCAAACAAACCATTTCATCAAACAAAATCCTTTTAACATAAATGTCCTGGTGAATAAGGACAGTTTGTTTGAAAGAATTGCTTAATAACGCATGATCACTCAGGATAGTAGCTGTGTTGTTCCTGTGAGTGAGGAGAGGCGTCACTGAAGAACAGATTGTTTCATTACATTTGAGCAGAATTGCTGACAACTTTGTTGGGTCACCTCTTTATTTGCCATTGACTCCTGCTCCTTTTGCATAGAGCTGCTGTTCCTCCTGCTCTGGTGTCCATGCTGCTTTGACTTATCCTCCTCCTGCTTTTGATCCATCTTTTTTCCTCTGCCAATCTTTCTTTCAATTTTATTTTGTTCTTCCTGCTTCTCTTGCTTCTACATCCTGCTCTCACTTCTCCTCTTCCCACAGTTTTCCTGCTCTTCCTACTCTTCTAGTCCTACTTCTCCTCCTGTTCCTTTGGGTTTCTCTGGCTTAGCCAACTGCTACTGCTGCTGCTGCTTCTCCACCTCCTGCTGCTTCTCCATCACCTGCTGCTCCTCCTGCTGGTTTTGCTCCTGTCCCTTCTTGTCTACTTTTTAAAACTCCACCTCATCTTTCTCTTCTTCCTCCTCCAACTCTACTTTTTGCTCCAGCTCTACTTCCTGTTTCTGCTCCTGCCCTCCCTTCTCTGCTCTGTGCATCTCTTTACTCAAGCAGGAAATGTCTCCAGGGAGATCAAGAGGTTCCTAGCAGAGATTCCTCTCACACTGGGAGTTCACTGGGAGCCAATTTTGTCTCCACACACCACTGGGTCAGAACAGCTAGCTCACAAGATGAATGGCAACTCTGGGAAACCCAAGCAATTTTCTTGCTAATAGTCTTCCCAATCAGATGAGGCCATGGTGAGGTGGGGCCCTCCACTGTGAGGTCCCTGTGGAGCCTGACAAGCTGCCTGCCGACATGATTGGTCCCCCGGGGCCCTTGTCTCCTGCTTGCCTTTCCTGTCAGCCTGTCTGGCCTGTCTTCCTGTCTCCCCAGCACTGTCTCACAACACACAACTGGTATCTCCAGCCCTTCCATCCCTGTCCCTCACACACACACACACACACACACACACACACACACACACATACCTACCTTCTTTTCTACTCTGGGCGCGGTTACATTGTTGAGTAGATGTAGAAAGTATGTTGCACAGTGTGAAGAATGTAGCTGTTTTGCAACGAAATAGGGGGTGGGGGGTGGGGGTGGGGGTGGGGAATGGGGCTGAATATGAAAGCGATGGGGTGGCTGGGCTGGTTTTGTGGGGCATATGAGTTTTATGCAGGGTTAAGTAATCCGATCTAGATTTGATATTCAGGCACCTGTTTCTCTTGCTTCCATTTCCTTTTCTCATCCTGTTTTTGCTTATTGCTGGTGCTGCTGCCTTTGCTCTTCTTTCTTTGTTCTAATGATCTTTTCCTCGTTTTTTTTCCCCTCAGGCTTTTTCTCTCCCCAGCAATTCTTATCTTGTTTAATTCAATACCACATTTCCCGTTTGAACTTCCTCTACTGTTCTTGCTCCCACTTTTCCTGTTTTTCTTCCTGTTACTCTTCATATTCCACCTCTAAACCCCTATCCTGCACCCTTTTCCCCTCCAATGGTGCGTCTTGATGCTTCATGGAATACCGATACACTTCATGTTTCTTCTTACACCTCCTTTATTCTTTTTCTCCTTGTCTCTCACTGAAATGTCCCCAGTCCTTCCATCCCCAGGCAGGATCCTGACGGGCGACCTGGTACCCCGTATTACTAAAACTATTTTTAATTTGTGTCAGGCTGACTGGAACGAAAGAGCACATAATGAACTCCATTATTACTTCTGTGTGGGATGAGCGACTTGCCCCCATGTCACGCACCAGAAGAGAAGAATTTGTGTTCTGCTGTTCCCAGATCAGCCACTCCGCCCTGACCCACTCCAGTTTGTTATGGTCAGAACCTCCACCGGAGTGCCGTGCTTGCCAGTGCAGGCTCACCATGCGGCATATTCTGGTGGAGTGTCCCCGACTTGCTCATTTACGGAGTGGGTCCAACAGTCTCTAAGAAACATTTCAAGATAATTTTGCTGTGATAAAGTTTTTGAAATTTTCTGTTTTATTCTTGTCTTTGAGTCTCACTGTCTCAATTGTTTTTCGATATTTCCTCGTTTGCCTCTCTTGATGTAATCTTTACATCTACATTTTTATTTCGTTGAATTACATTTTAGTCTTGTATGACCTACACTGTTGATGGGCCCTTGGGCTCCATCCATCCATCCCTAAGCGCTCCGTAGGAGGTGACTAGGGAAATGAAGACTTGAATTTTGCACCAACAGCCCTTGTGATTTTTCGTTATCGGAGGTCTTTCATGGTCCACGCGGGCTTATGGGCAGTAAAACTCGAATTTATTTCAAAGTTGTGTGTGTAACTAGTACAGTAGTCCCTCCATTAAGCGGCTCTCCCACATGCGACCACCTCGACCTTATGACCTAATTTTCTGTGACGGATGCATTGGTAGTCTTTATCCTATATTAAAAAACATCGCTATGAGACCACCCCCATTATCCGGCAAGCGACTGTCCTTTTACAGACCAGTCGCGACCTTTGTTAAACAACGGATTTAGCAAATCGACCATTTACTGCGTTGTCGGGCAGTATTTTCCGCAACGATCAGTCGGAAGTTTTAATTTTCATGCAAATCCGTGCAGAGTTATTTTCTTTGCTTTTGTTTGCACGTTTACCGGTGCAATGGCGTCCTCAATGAAATCAAAACTGAAGATGCTTTCGCTTCTTGAAAGGGTAAAAGTTGTTGAAAGAAGCGACAAAGGTGAGAGTTGCTTGTCAATAGCAAGATCTTTGGGTGTGGGAAATCCCCAAATAAAGCTAATCGTTAGAGAGAAGGAATCAATCAAAAGACGTTGGCAAGCTGGGGAGAGTGGAGAGAGAAAAGCCAGCAAAATAAGGAAGACTGGGTTGACTACCATGGACGATGGAGTCTGGAACTGGTTTTGTGAAGCAAGAAGGAGGAACATCCCAGTGAACATCATTCAAGAGAAAGCATTGCGCTTATCTCTGCAAGAAGGAGGAACATCCCAGTGAACATCATTCAAGAGAAAGCATTGCGCTTATCTCTGCAAGAAGGAGGAACATCCCAGTGAACATCATTCAAGAGAAAGCATTGCGCTTATCTCTGCAAGAAGGAATAGATTTCCAGGCTTCCAACGGCTGGCTTTCGAAATGTTTTTGTCAAGTGTTTTGAGTACATGAATTAAATCATGGAAAATATCCCACATGTATTTTTATACTCTTTTCTTTTGTATTTGTTCATCTTTGGTGTTAAGGCCAAAAAATAAAATGGTGTGGTTACGGTAACCCGACCTACCCTTTTCTGGGGCGCCGACCCTACATCTTTTTATTGAAAATGTTGAAGTTTTTTTTTAATATCAAAGTTGGGGGTTGAGGGAGGATCGATCGTTCAGTCTCAGGAAACAACCTGTGTAGTTACAGACGACGCAGGGCGCAAAGGGAAGTAACTTACCTCGTACCTCAAGCCTCATTCTGAAAACAAATTAAAATGGCGTGCCGCGAACGTTTGGTGGTGACTGTTACCGCAAAATGTGACCATCAAGACGGAAATAAGCAGATTTCCGCATATCCAGAGGCGGCATCGATGACGGAAGTTTTTCTTAACATTCATCCCGAATTGAACATTAAAAAAAAATGTGGTGGTCACTCGTGGCTATGGTGATGCAGAGCTGCCAACCCACCATCATGCCAAAGAGTAGCAACTAGCATCCAGAGCTTTTTGGAGTAGCATTTAAGAAATAGGCGTAGCACACACGCACAAGAAGGAAAATGGCGATGTTTGCGCGCGCGGGGGGGGGGGGGGGGGGGGGGCTGTCAAGTCGCTGAGCACTGAGCCGCCGACGTGAAGTGGGGGGGGGGGGTTCTAAGTGACGGTCAAAAGTTCAGTTCGACGCTCAGCGCTGAACCACCAGCATAAAGCGGGGAGGGGGTGGGTGGGTGGGGGGGGTGTTTCTTCGTGACGGTCAAAAGTTCAGTTCCAGGCTTTGAAAAATCGTAGTTTTTCCCTGACGATCGTAGCATCGTAGCAAGCACGGCGAAATCGTAGCATGCTACGCCTAAATCGTAGCACTTGGCAGCTCTGGTGATGTGACCACATGCAAAGCAGATGGGGATGGGTTTGAGTTGGCTAGGGGTTTGACTGTTGGAGAGGTCGGGGACACGTTTTTAAACTGAAGGCGATACATTTCAAATGTGAAGTTTTGCAAGCCGAGAGTGAGAAAGAAGAAGAGGATGATCAACATGCAGCACAAGTTCCTGATGCATTTCAATTACATCTGGTTCACGTTAGGGGCACCGATGGTTGGTCACATGATACTGACACTAGCAGGACAGACAATCTCATATCAGCCATATCTTCACTGGTAATTCAATGCTTTTCTTTACCTAATTCCAAGAGAAGTTAAGTCAAAATTGTTCAAAGGGAATATCCGCTGTCTGTTCGCACACTTATTTCCAAGTCGAGTCTCGGAGTAGGTTTAATTTGGTTTCCACGAGAAATAAAAAGTTTTAAAAAAAGTTATTGCCGACCTACCTACCCTATTTTTT
>JAWQFJ010007534.1:0-5000 GCA_034096865.1 Theodoxus fluviatilis
TCGCAAATGACGTCACGTTATACGACGTCAAATGATCACGTCACACATTTTGCAAAATGGAGTCTGTTGAATCATTTTCAATGAACACCAAAATGTAAAAAAGTCACTTTCTTTTCAAACCTCGATTCTGAAAATTTGATAATATTGAATGGGACCTAACTTCCAGTCAGTGTGCAAAATCTCAAGGAAATCCGTCCAGTAGTTTTTGAGATATAGGCCGTGGAGACGGGACAGACAGACAGACACACACACACACAGACAGATAAAGTCTGTAGGACCTCCAGTAAACCTGGAGGGATAAAGTCTGTAGGACCTCCAGTAAACCTGGAGGGATAAAGTCTGTAGGACCTCCAGTAAACCTGGAGGGATAAAGTCTGTAGGACCTCCAGTAAACCTGGAGGGATAAAGTCTGTAGGACCTCCAGTAAACCTGGAGGGATAAATAAACATATTATTATTATTATTATATTTGGACAGTAGAATGGCCTCACCTCGTTTGTAACGGTGTCCGACGGCTGCCATCAAGGCACAGATGGAGAGAAGCACTGCCGCGGCGACTAGGAAGACGAGGATCAGTGATGTGTAGTTGGTCGTTAATGTGCTCGAAGCTCCAGCCTCCAAGACTGGAGGAAAGTCAATGGGGAAATAATGAGTGTGTGGTTAAAATGAATTTATTAACTCCCCTCTGTTAATTATCTATTCATGCTCATGTATGTGGGTGTGTGTGTGTGTGTGTGTGTGCGCGCGCGCGCGCGCGTGTGTGTCTGTGTGTGTGTGCGTAAGTGTGTGTATGTGCGTATGTGTCTGTATGTTTGTGTGTTTGTACGGTGTGTGTTTGTGTGTTTTTGTGTGTTTCTGTGTGTGTGCGTGTGTGTGTGTTTGTGTGTGTGTGTGTGTGTGTGTGTGTGTGTGTGTGTGTGTGCGTGCGTGCGTGTGTGTGTTTGTGTGAGCAGCTGTCAGTTTATCCCTGACGAATTGTCGAATCCTCCTCTTTGTCTGTCCATGACTTTGTTTGACCATCTCTGTGTTTTTCAGCCTGCCTGCCTGCTTGCCCGCCTGCCTGCCTGCCTGCCCGACTGGCTGCCTGCCCGCCTGGCTGCCTGCCTGCCTGCCCGCATGCCCGCCTGCCTGCCTGCCTGTCTGCCCTCCCTTACGTCCGTTTATCCAGTTGTGTGTCTCTTTATACGTGTTTCCGTAAGTCTCTCTGTGTGTCTGTTTGTCTGTTTGTGTCTATCCCTTTGTGTGTCTGGTATTATAATGGAGGGCGGTGATTTATTTACAGGAAGTGTTAAACGGCCTGTTGCATCACCCACTATACAGTTGTCAACTCAACACTAAAACATGCATTTGTCCCAAGGTAACTAGCCTGTCTCCACAGTTCCCACATACAACAGTCGTGCGGCCATGCAAAGTTTGGACAATTGAAATACTCAATTGGGGCTGGGTCCTGATGTGTTCACGTGTGTCGGTTGGACGAGGATTATCCGCGACGTTGACTATCGCCTGGACAAGAGTCGTCCATAATTCAACGTTCTGGATCAGGCGACAAGTGAGTGGTGCCGAAGTTCCAACACTGTTATTCCCGGTACACCTGTACTCTCCGAAGCGGTCAGAATCGACATCGTGAATGTGCAAGAACCTCCCTGTATTTTGAAGCAGTGGGTTCGAGCCGAAGTACCACATGTAGCCATTCTCTTCCGGTTCGGGGTTCCCCCTCACAAGGCATTCCAGAGTGATATTCGTTCCAATGGAGAAAGTCGTGTTGATGGACTCTTCCTGTGGAATGGGTGCATCTGGAGAAGAAAAAAAAACATGGACAAAGTGATTTTGGGAAGAAACGCCCGCGTGGACCTTATACACGCGCCCCCCCATGTTAAGTTCAAAGCGAGGCGTGCACAGCTCGCGGTTTCAGCACAACTAGCATTCTGTGTCACAGAGCCTACCAATATAGTATATATACAATAGATTTTTGCAGGACTACCATCCAAACAAATCTCTTGCCTTCAGCGGGTTCAAAACAACGCTGCCCGTCTCATCTTCAGAAAATCCAAGAGAACACATGTTACCCCTCTTTTCATGAAACTCCACTGGCTTCCTGTTGAGTACAGGATCCAGTACAAACTCGCCACTCTCGCCTTCCGTTGCTTTGACGGAACTCTGCCGCCCTATCTCTCATCTCTTCTTCAGATCTACCAACCCTCTCGCTCTCTCCGCTCAGGCTCTGAAAAACTTCTCTGCAAACCTAAAACCACCACCAAATCCTTTGGCCAGAGATCCTTTCACTTTCAAGCACCTTCTGTCTGGAATGCCCTGCCGTCATCTCTCCGTGGCATCACTTCTCTTCCTTCCTTCAAATCTAACCTCAAGACCCATTTTTTCCGTAAAGCTTTTTCTGTGTAGTGCCCCTAGGGCCTGACTGCTTCCTGAGAACCGTTAGCATTGTACATATCTGTATAAACTGTTTGTTTTGTTTTGCTTTTGTTTTTTTTGTTTTTTCGTCTGTATGAATGTTGACTAATGTCTGGTTTGTGTTGCTGTGTTGTTCTATATCATCTGCTTTTCATCTTTGTTTCTCTTACCTTGATGTATATTACTTTCATTTACATTCCTATTGTGTTTTTTGATTTCTATTTTCTTTTCTTTCTTTTTTTTTGGGCGCTTTGAGTCTCACTGTGTGGGAGTATTGCGCGTTACAAGAGTGATCTATTATTATTATTATTATTATTATTATTATTATTATTATTATTATTATTATTATTATTATTATCTTAATTTATGTATCTCATGGACACAGAATCACTGCTTTTGTGAGCAATTTATTCCCTTGCAGATGGATTTGTATTAAACCGGAACGCATTGAGTCTCCCAATGCGTTTCGTAAGAGATGAATAACAAGGGAACTAATAGCTTGACTTGTAATCATCAACTCATCATCGCATACATCGTAACGTCTGCGCTCACACACACACAAGACACAGACACATTGTTCCCGTTGGAGGGATGTAATATCAACGGCACTGAATAGTTTACAAAAGGCTTAAAGGCCGTAGATATTACATCCCTTCAACGGGAACAATGTGTCTGTGTCTTGTGTGTGTGTGAGCGCAGACGTTACGATGTGTGCGATGATGAGTTGATGATTACAAGTTTACTGTGGGTGTTTTTGCACATTGAAAATATGAACTCCCTAAAAAGCATTTAAACTGAAATGAAATGTACAATTCAAACATTGTAGGTGTGCATCACTCGTCAACTATTCCTATGATAACAGAATCACATGTTTAATGAGGCGAACGCTGTTGGACTCTGTAGCCGAGCAGATAGAGCGTTAAACCTGCAGTCGCTTGCAGCCAATGGGTGCGGTGTTCGAAGCCGCACAGATCCTAGAGTTGCATTCTTGGGCAAGGTGCTTATCCCACAGTGCCTCTCCTACCCAGGAGTAAAACCGATCACTGCGCGCTGCACATCGGCAACTGGGAGTGAAATTTCCCCAAAAGAATTTCATCAAAAGGGGGAAAATAAAGACAATCATTATCATTATTATCATTCACTCTGATTTGTGAATTACTGAATACATGTACACTGTGCTGCTATATCCTGCATACACGCCTTGAACTTAAGATCGACATTGCGACGACTTTTCTGTATCCATAAGTTCTGTTCACCTTCTTCCTTTGAAATATAGTGAAACGATAAAAACCTATTCGATTCGCACCTTGATTCATTTGTGCACATGGACACACAGCAGTGTCTAGTACTGGCAGCCATTAATGATGTGCTGACGTCAATCTGTTGCCAACATGGCTGCCGAGATTAGGTCCATTTGCAAAGGGTCTCTTATTGGAGGAGATCGTGAGTATGAACTTCGTGCAGTATCATCCCCCAATGTTAACACATTATTTTCCTCACTGCAAATGTCTTACTTTTCCAGGTAAGACAAATCTACACGAGACTTCAGCCTACGGTGCGGCTGCAACGGAGGAGCTCTGATTCACACACTGCAGCGCATTTTGTCCTTCATCATTGAACCACGTGATCAGTAACCCATTGGCACTTGACAGCCGCACAAACCCCACAGGGTCCGCACGAAAAGCGAAACAGAAAAGCAAAATATCATGATTGAACATTTGCCTGTATTTGTACCCCTGCATGTTCACATGTAATTAATTGTGCCCCCCCCCCCCCCCCCCCCCCCGCCCCTAACCCCCCCCCCCCCCAATCCGAGATTGTAATCAACTTTTTTATTCAACTACTTCCTCTCCTGCCCACTCCTCTAAAGTTCAATAACTATGCGGACGCGTGTTGTAAGTCGGCGAGCCAAGCGAGATGTCTCGCAGCCCGCGAGCTGCGCGAGCTGCTCTTTCTGCAGCTCGCCAAGTCTTGCGAGCCACGCGAGCCGCTCGCCGCCTTACAACGGCATCGCTAGCCCCGCTTGCGAGATACTCGCTTTGCTCGCCACTTACAACACGCGTCAAATTTCTGCAGTAGGTGATATGTTTCAATGCAGGAATAACCATTTCCCAACATCATTCCCTTCGTCGCAGAACTCCTCCATTTGCTGTCTTCACCTTGTGTGTTGTGTCCTGCCTTTGTCACGTCTTCCCAATGGATTGTCTTGCCTTCACCTTCCCTAGTCACTCTCCTTTCATGCGTCCCGTCCATAGTCACTCTCCTTCAATGCGTCCCTTCCATAGTCACTCTCTTTCCATGCGTCCCGTCCATAGTCACTCTCCTTCCATGCGTCCCGTCCATAGTCACTCTCCTTCCATGCGTCCCGTCCATAGTAACTCTCCTTCAATGCGTCCCGTCCATAGTCACTCTCCTTCCATGCGTCCCGTCCATAGTCACTCTCCTCCCATGCGTCCCGTCCATAGTCACTCTCCTTCCATGCGTCCCGTCCATAGTCACTCTCCTTCCATGCGTCCCGTCCATAGTCACTCTCTTTCCATGCGTCCAGTCCATAGTCACTCTCTTTCCATGCGTCCCGTCCATAGTCACTCT
>JAWQFJ010007534.1:10000-12914 GCA_034096865.1 Theodoxus fluviatilis
CTTTCATTAAGAAAAAGACTAGTCAAAGTTTTCTGAGAGCAGAGTATGTGGGGCATTCCACCAGAATGCGGCTCACAGTCAGACTCCAATGGCAGGCAAAACACTATCGTGTATCAGAAGGTAGGGTTGCCTTGGTGCGATCGAGCTGGGAACGATAAAGGACAACCTCGCCTCGTCGGGACAGTGCTGGGCCGGTATGCATGAGCGGGAAGTAACGCCTTACTGTGTGAGTACGTGTCAACTATTCAAGTTCAGTTCAGTTCAGTCTCTTAACCCTGAGATAGGTTGTTGAGGCTCGACTGATGACTGTCGGACAATCTTCCTCCAAAGATCTCTATCCTCTGTGGCTCACTCTGAGTCAGGAAAGGTCAAGCCTGTCCACTCTTTGATTTTGTCTTCCCGCCTCTTTCTCTGCCTGCCTCTCCTTCTCCCACCTGGTACGGTACCTTGCAGGATGGTCTTGGCCTGCCCACTGCCTCTTGACACGTGACCGTACCACTTCAGCTTTCTGCTTTTCACGCTTGAGAGCAGGTCTTCGTACTGTCCAAATGCTCTCCTGATCCTGTTGCTGACTTCCTCATTCGTGACATGGTCTTTATATGAGATGTTCAGAATTTTGCGATAGCATCTCATTTCCAGGGCTTGTATCCGTCTATGTTGTTCAGATGTGAGTGTCCAGGACTCGCATGCATACACGAATACGGAGATGGCCAGCGTGCGCATGAGCCTGATCTTCGACGCGAGAGTGATATTTCTGTCACGCCATGTTGGATTCAACTTTGCCAATGCTGCTGTTGTTTGTGCTATCCTGGACAGTATCTCTCGTTTGGACCCTTCATCAGTTACAATAGATCCCAGGTATTTGAAGTTGTTCACAGCTTCCAGTTTTTGGCACTATATAGAGATGCATGAGTCAAAAGTGGAGGTTCCTTTGCAAATAAAGATGTGATAAAATTAATCAATTTATACTACTGTCAAGACCCATGAGTACAGTCGTTGTTTCAGCGGGTTTAGCCGTTTGTCTTCGGTTTCCAAAGAAAACGCTGTATTTGGGACACGAGAAATCCATCCCAAGAATTTGGAAGCAATGAACAACATTAATTTTTCAAAGCTGCATGCTGAATACATCAATAGGTTGGGTAAGTTCCTACGTTAAAACACTTCAAACGTGGGTCGACGAACCTACACATTGGAGCATCTGTAGATATTGTGTACCAAGCTAGTAACATTTGATGCATAGAACACGATACATTTCGTTTGCATTTTTGTTATGAAAAAAGTTCTGATTTAGTTGGTTTGTTTTCTGAAATGCGGAATGCGTGTCGACGCACGTGAAAATCTCACGAGATGTTGAGCAAAAGTGTAAGTTGAGGCTCAAGCAAGAAAGCTGTATGTCAACATGAAAGATGGCAGCGTGCATTTTTGTGTTTGATCGGCAGCAGCAATGAAGGAGATGGGACGGAATTTCAGAGACCGAACGAATCCGTATAATTTGTTCAACGATGAGCAAACCTACAACAATTTAATAATTTATCGCCACGAAATATTGGAAACTGCAGATGAGTTGCACGAGGACTTGCATGCGCACAAAGACGTCATCTGTCAAAAGGCAGATGACAGCCAAAGATACTTCAGTGCAGTTCAGTTCAGTCTCTTAACCCTGAGATGGGTTGTTGAGGCACTACTGATGGCTTTCGGACAATCTTCCTCCATAGATCTCTATACTCTGTGGCTTGCTGTGAGTCAGCAAAGGTCAAGCCTGTCCACTCTTTGATGTTGTCTTCCCACCTCTTTCTCTGCCTGCCTCTCCTTCTCCCACCTGGTACGGTATCTTGCAGACTGGTCTTGGCCAGCCCACTGCCTCTTGACACGTGACCGTACCACTTCAGCTTTCTGTTTTTCACGATTGATAGCAGGTCTTCGTACTGGGTTTTGAAAGCATTCTTAAAGATGCTCGCACATGCTCAAAAAGGCCGGATTCCTGGGATTCCTGGGATTTCCGTATTCCCTGCCTAGCTAGTTACTACATACCTCTACAGTAACAGCTCCTATGCAAATCATCGCCATTGCATAGTAAGTAACGTCTGATGTAACGTCTATAGTAGTTTCTCCTATTGTGGAAAGTTTTGCTCTTGAGGAACCTTCCTTTCTTCTCATGCATACGGGCCATGGGAAGGAGTCTCCCTCTCCCCCTACGACGGTCACTTCCGTAGTTTGTTCTGCACTCTGGAACCTCACTCGGCCCGACACATGAAATGTGTGGGTTAAGGCCACTTGATGAGATCCTACCCGAGGAGAGAGGAAATGAGAGAGACAGACACAGAGAAAGAGACACATAGAGAGAGAGAGAGAGAGAGAGAGAGAGAGAGAGACAGAGAGAGAGGCAGACAGAGAGAAGAGAGTGTGTGTGTGTGTGTGAGAGAGAGAGAGAGAGAGATAGAAAAACAGAGACAGAGACAGAGACAGAGACATACAGACAGACAGACAGACACAGACAGACAGACAGGCAGGCAGATGGATAGACAGACGGATGGATGTTTGGACGTGCCGACGATCGGACGGACGGACGGACAGAGACAGAGGCAAAAGCAGGAGAGAGAGAGAGAGAGAGAGAGAGAGAGAGAGAGAGAGAGAAAGAGAAAGAGAGAGAGAGAAGACAGACAGACAGACAGTCGCAGACAGTGGCAGACACAAGGACGGACAAACAGACAGACAGACAGACAGACAGACGGATGGACGGATGAACGGATGGACGGACGGACGGACAGACAGAGATAGAGACAAAAGCAGGAGAGAGAGAGAGAGAGAGAGAGAGAGAGAGAGAGAGAGAGAGAGAGAGAAACAGACAGACAGACAGACAGACAGAGGGTGGGTTAGCCGGGGTCGGACTGATAAAAAGTACCAAAGATAGGTA
>JAWQFJ010007535.1:0-17500 GCA_034096865.1 Theodoxus fluviatilis
GAATTGAGTCCTTCTACAATTCTAAATAAGTCTGGGACCATTTGAAGGCTTCTGGATGATTTATTGTGCCTTGTAAACAATGTCCACATGTCTGGAATTATAAAGAACAATGAGGTTATAAGAAGGTAAATAAAGAGCAACAAGGTTAATGTAGACAACCTGTCAATGTTTGAAACAAGTAAGGAAACAAGAAGGTTGAACGTTTACTTACAAAAAGCAAAAGAGGACAGTAGGCAATCATAGAGCGTCCTTCAGGAATTCGCTTATGCATAATTTTTATCTAAATGAGGGTGCGCGCGCATCACGCATCACGATCACGATGTAGGGAATCAAAATTGGGTCACATTTCACAAAATAGTCGTCTGACGATTAAATAACCATACATTTAGCATCAGACTTTCCATTTACTCATGAAATAAGGCAAGCATTGCTTAACTTGATGTTTTGATTAACTAGTAAGGAAAATCGAGCAATTTAAAACGTGAAGCGTGACATCTTTTGGGTCGCCATTTTTGGATGCTAGTCTTTTGAAGGCCAAGCAGTTGGTCGCTTAAACTACGCCTGAAATGTTTACTGTTTGTCAGTCAAGCCCTTTCATTTTACAAATCAGCAGTTGAAACGACATGGTATCATTTTCTTGTGATTACAGTAACGTTAGGACAACGGAAGAATGCAAAAATACTAACCAAACAGGAGTTTGGCAAATCGTCTGTTTTCAAGAACTACGTTCGGGCAAAACTTGTGAATTACCATATCGCAGAAACCGGATGTCACGTGACAGCACAAGGTGTGATGTAGAATGCAAGAATGCCTCAATTAGATAGAAAAGTATGCATAAGCGAAGTTCCTGAAGGACGCTCTAGGATTGCCTAGTAACCGATGTTTAGCCTCAGCCAGATTGCGTCGAAGTGACGCGTCGAAGTGACGCGTTGAAGTGACAAAACGGAAGTGATGAAATTGTCTCATTATACAATTATTAGGACAAACTACTTGTCTCTCAATATAAGAAGACACCACAATACTCTACCCCCCCCCCCCCCCCCAAGTCTTTTGAGAGTCCTGAAAAAGACTGATTTGTGATAATGAGTGGCGGCGTGAATGTAGATATAAATGAAGAAATAAAGTCGAATCATTGAAAACGAAAGAACGATAAGACTGAAATGTCATAAAAGTTCATGGCCTCAGTCGGAAGAAGCGGGTGGTCTGGTCATTTGTCGGTGGTGCGAAAGTCTCTTTCAAACCAGGCTTGTTGAACGGCTGGAGAGCCCGCAGCACCCTTGGTGTTCGCCTTTGTGGGACGTCTACATGGGCTGGTGCGGGTGGCTCATACACAGGCTGGACGTCTACGTGGGCCGGTGCGGGTGAATCAGGCACTGGGTGGACATCTGCGTGGGCCGGTGCGGGTGAATCAGGCACTGGCTGGACGTCTTGGCGCGTGGTCATCGTCGGGGCTTTAGGTAGGTCAGGGGAAGCCTGGGGGGCAGGAGTGATGGATCTGGGGACTGTCAGCAAGGGTGCACGAGTGATGACAGGGACGTACTTTCGGAAGAATTTCCTGTTCCGCAGGGTCACTCGCCCAGAGCCGTCAACACGAACCACATATTGGTTAAACTGGCGGACCTCAACGACGATGCCAGTTTTGTCCCATTTTGTTGGGTAGGGTCCGGTTTGATTCTGAATGCGCACATGGTCGCCGATGACGAGGGGAGGGAGCGAACGTGTGTGGGCTGATAGACGTTCAGCTGCCCGCATATGCCGGTTGCGTAGTGCGTCTTCCCTGTTGGCGAGGGTCTCTCACCAGGTCAAGTGGGGCTGGTATTTGCCAGGGTGAATGGGGATGAAGTCTCTGATGGCTCGTCCGAAGATGCACATGGCAGGGAAGAGCAGTGTGTCGCGATCAGGGGTGTTTCGATACTAAAGTATGGCGCGCTGGAATTTGTCAGTGTCAAGGGAGCCAAATCTGTCAGTGTTATTGGTGATGAGACGTTTTACTGTCTTAACGCCGACCTCTGCTCGGCAGTTGCTGTGAGGGAAAGCAACAGAAGAGAGGCGATGGCTAACGCCCCAGTTCTTCAGGAAAGCTGACGTTGTCTTTGAAGTGAACTCTGGTCCAACGTCAGAGATTAGTTCATCACTGATGCAGTAGGTGACAAATGTGTGTCGCAGAACGGAGACGAGTCCTGCTGCGCCATTGAAGGCTCTTTCTACAATTGGCCAGTTGCTGTATCGGTCGATTATGACCAGGTAGTTGTGACCTAGGTAATGAAAATAGTCAGCAACGATGCATTGGAAGGGGTAAGCTGGAGTTGCTGGTGGAGTAGGGGGTGCATTTGGTTGAGAAGGGGCCATGCGATTGCACTCTGTACAGCGGACGCGCAGCTCAGTGATGGCAGGTGTCATGCCTGGCCAGAAGAAAGAAGACTCCGCTCGAGAACACATCTGAGAGACGCCCTGGTGTGCTGAGTGTAGGGCTTGCAGGACAGCTGCTCGCAGTGCGGGGGGTATGATGATGCGGTCATGGTAGAGTACCACCCCGTCGAAGCTGGTGAGGTGTTCGCGAAACTGAAAGTACGGTCGCAGATCATCTGGGAGAGCGTTAAGCCCTGCCTTAATAGCCCGAACGGTTGCGCCGAATGCCTCGACAGCTAGCTCGCTCTCTGTCTGCGAGAAGGTGTCTGGCAAAAACATTGCTTGCAGCACATGTTATGAGAGCTCGCTCCTCATTGGTTGAGAAACCGAATCTTCTTCTTCGGAGGAAGTTTTGTTGGCTTCTCGCGACTGTTTCCACAATTAAAATGGCGGATATTATCTATGGTTCGACCAGAATACGCTGTATCTGTTGATACTCAAAAGCCATCCAAAGAAAATATAAGCCATGAACAGCATTAATTTATCACAGCTGTATGTTGGTTGCATCTTTAGATTGTAAAAGCGCTCACATTTTACAACTGGAATGGAGGTCGACTCGCCCTCTGTGTGGAACAGCCGAAGGCAGGTTCAAGGACATCAATCACAATGTATTTATAATCTTTCCTGGTGTCGGTGAGGTCCGCGCGTCAGCTAGACCTACAAATAGAAGTGCGCGAAGCTTGGCTGGGCTCGTATCAACAAGACTGAGTAATTTAGTCAAGAAAACAGCAAATTTACAACGCATACTTCAATTTCAATGCAAGATTCGATGTAACACACAGCAAAAGAAGGTCATCGAAATACAGCCAAGGTTAGACTCGACTACGCTCCACAGTCAGAGGAAATCTGTTGTACGCGTGAACTCTCAACTCTCTCGCTGACGCTGTGCGTTCGCCTCGATCTATTAAAATAACAACAACGCCCGGTTGGCGACGACATTGAAGACTGGGGGACTGCGTGAGAAGGGGGGAGCGGTTTGACAACTTGGTTTGGCCGATAAATCGCTATATAAACCATACTTTTACAATAAGAATGAGTACTCGCATTGGCGACGACTGCTATAGAGTATTATTTTCGACCAGAAGGATTTCGACCAGAATAAAGAATAAGAATATACATGTATGCATCTATGATCCTCTTTGCATCAGATGTTGTATAGAAAATAATAGCTCACACATATCGGTTTATATGATACTAGACAGCAATCTGAGAGCACAGACCCTCACTAAGTACGCCACAGTTTCTCTTCCGTGACCTCCATGACAACAATCTGAGTCGTCACCTCCGTCAAGTTTGCCGACACCATCCGAACGACAAGCAATTAAGTTAGGCCTTATAACTTAATAGCCCGACTGTCAGACCGGCGATTGGAGTCAGACGGCGCGCTCTATTAAGAACGAATGCAGTTTCGGCGAGAACCCCAAACGCCCGTTCGTCCGTCTGACAGTCGGGCTATTAAGGCAGGGCTTTACGGTTATCCCTCCAGGTTTACTGGAGGTCCTACAGACGTTATCCCTCCAGGTTTACTGGAGGTCCTACAGACTTTATCCCTCCAGGTTTACTGGAGGTCCTACAGACTTTATCTGTCTGTCTGTCTGTGTGTCTGTCTGTCTGTCCCGACTTCACGGCTGATTTCTCAAAAACTACTGGACGGATTTCCTTGACATTTTGCACACTAACTGGAAGTTAGGTCCGCTTGAACGTATCACATTTTCAGAATCGAGGCTTGAAGAGAAAGTGGTTTTTTAAGGTCGTACACTCGACATCGCCTCCCCAAATACTCCATTCATGGAATGGCGAAATTGCAAAATGTGTGACGTCATCAACAACGTGACGTCATTTGCGAGTATAGTTTTGAGGATAATGAATTTCGCGAACATTGGTGAAAGGATAAAGAAGGATTTTTTACGATGCAAGTAGTCAATTGCTGGAATGGCGACCCACTCCACAGCCACGCCCCTTTTCTCGCTGTATCTCGCGTGGTTACAGTTGCAGGCGCCAAAATGGCTTCCGAATGAACGCAGACTAACTGGTTGCATTGTATTCTGGACAGCATTTGTGTCTCATTTTTGCCAGACAGTGAGAAGATTTCTCAGACTGTGATAGACAGGGGTATGAATAAATACTACTCATTGCCCTCCAGGTTCGCAGGGCTAAATCTTTTTGTTCTTAGTTTCCAACGACCTGCTCAGTCCACATAAGGTCAGTTTATGATTGCTTGTATTATAAAGCAGAGAACATCTTTTCAATGTTGCACTAGTCTTGTCGTGTTGGTGCCTAAGTTAGTGATTTTGAGTGCACACTGTTAGTTCATTTCGATTTGTCTCCGCCATATGCTTTGCGCTGTTTCCCGCTCTTTGAGTTTAATGTACTTGGGTGGCGTAGTCAGTAGTGGATAGCACTTTCGGTAATTTTCACGCTACCAGCGGAGATTGTGTCAAATAAATGCAAACTGCTTATTAATTTCAAATTATTTTTAAATATGGAAATACGTTGAAAGCAAGTATTTAGTTCCCCTTTTTGTTTGCTGTATTTTCAGTTTTTCACCACTACAGCACTATGACATGTATGCAAGATGACGATAGCGTCCATGCCGTTCTGCAAATAAATTATCTGACCCAGATTATTGGTGCGACGAGCTTGTATGATGTGCTCGGTAACACTCTCTGTGTTCTCATCCCGTATATATGTTGAGAACAAAGGCAGAACACATACCGTAAACACGGCAATAGTCTGGCATAGTTGTGCGGTGAAAGAGAGAAAACGAGTGTCGTGGAATCGAAATTCATGACAGTGTAATTTTTGTTAATATTCACAAATTCACATTGATACAAGTGGCTCGAAATAAATCTTTCGCACACTGCGCAGTTCGCATAGCAGCCATAATAAAGTAAAGAGAAAAAACCACCACCACACAGAGAGAGAAAAAAGGACATACAACTGAATGATGCAGCCGTCATAAGAAACGGTGACAGATATGAGATCTGGAATGGAAGACGGGGGTAATTGGGGGAAAAAAGAGGGGGGGGGGTGGCTAGTGTGAGGGAGGGCGAAATGCGTTTTTCCCGTTTTGTGTGAGTGAGTGTGTGTGTGTGTGTGTGTGTGTGTGTGTGTGTGTGTGTGTGTGTGTGTGTGTGTGTGTGTGTGTGCGCGTGCGTGCTGAGGGGGTCGGGGGTGGCGATGGGTAGGGTGGGGAATGGGGTGGGGGAAGCAGATGCAAAAGCAGAAGACTTCCATCTGTTCAAGACTTGATGTCAAGCTTTGGATATACTCCTGTGATCCTGTACACAAAGCCGTGTGTGACTTACTTCAAAAGCTACAGTGGCACTACAGACATCCTGTTATCCCTCCAGGTTTACTGAAGGTCCTACAGACTTTATCCCTCCAGGTTAACTGGAGGTCCTACAGACTTTATCTGTCTGTCTGTCTGTCTGTCTGTGTGTGTGTGTGTGTGTGTGTGTGTGTGTGTGTGTGTGTGTGTGTGTGTGTGTGTGTCTGTATGTCCCGACTTAACGGATGATATCTCAAAAACTACTGGACGGATTTCCTTGAAATATTGCACACGTACTGGAAGTTAGTTCCGATTGAACGTGTCAAATTTTCAGAATCGAGTTTTGAAAAGAAAGTGGTTTTTAAGCTCGTACACTCGGAAGCACCTCCAAAAGTCAATTGACAAAGTCAATTGATGGAATGGCGAAATTGCAACATGGGTGACGTCATCAATAACGTGACGTCATTTGCGAGGATATTTTTGAGGAGGATGAATTTCGTACACTGGGAAGCACCTCCCTAGATAGTCAATAGATGCATAGATTATAGGTTACACAAAGATAGCTCATGCCGAGCTTTTGCTATATAAAGTTACAAGACGCTCGGAACGCAGCGCCCCAAGCGGCCAGCACTATGGGGAAGTAATCACACTGCTTAGATACATGTAAAAAGTGCTTGTTTGTTGACGCGTTTCTGATGCATTCCGATCATGTTTGTGAATACATTTACGGTGTAATGTGTTATAAAATGATTTGCTGCAATAATGGGGGTGTTTTGGCTTTGTTTTTTGTAGCAGGCGTTGTGAAATCGAAATATTTGGTTCATAGAAACGGATGCTTCTGCGCATGCGCGTGAGCCTATAGTCCGCTTCAACATTGCTCTGTCAGTGTAGCAAAAACATGTTGGAAAAACACAGGTTTGCGAGTGACCACTGCAGCGCTATTAACTGTAGCAACAACAGAAAGAAACGCCCAGAGCTTTCGTACTTCAGGTTTCCAAGAGACAAAGCAAGGTGGGTAATGCAGAATAGAATAAGAATGGTGGTCGATAAAAATGGCAAGTAGGCCTACAATTAGATCTAAATCGGACTGATCATCCACACGGTATTAAGAAAGATTATCATTGTAATAAAATAGTCTTTGGTATTAATGATAGCCTAATTTTCTAACCGTCATTTCGATCCATGGTGACCGCATGTCTGTGTTTCAAAATGTTGCTGTTTCTAACGTAATTTGGTCAAATATATTTCTGGGCCTGTATGCACGTCAGAAGCGGTTAGCATAAACGCGTTTAGAGCTTAAACGCGGTTAGCTACACGGGCCCTACAGCCTGGGCCTGCAAACGTCGGTCCGTTTAGTGGACTAATCGCGTTATCGGTATGCACGTCAATCTGGTTAGCCTATCCTATACGGATTTTCGCGTATAAAGTTATCGCACCTCCGAGGTCCGATAGAGGGCCTAAACGCGTTTTTCCGAGCACGACAGCGGCGTCTTCTGCGAAGAAACAGGATTTTCCGGAACCGGGTGGGGATGGAGGGTGGGGATAGTGGGTGGGGATGGGAGGTGGGGATGGCGGGTGGGGATGGGGTGGGTGGGGATGGGGGGTGGGGATGGAGGGTGGGGATGGAGGGTGGGGATGGAGGATGGGGATGGGGGGTGGGGAGGAGGAGGAGGGGAGGAGGGGGAGGGAGGAGGGGGGGAAGAGGGAGGAGGAGGGGAGGGAGGGAGGAGGGGAGGAGGAGGAGGCGAGGAGGATGGAGGGGGAGGGGTAGGAGGGGGAGGAGGGAGGAGGGGAGGAGGGGGGAGGAGGAGGGGGAGGGGGGGAGGATGGGGGGGGGGGGAGGAGGGGGAGGGGGGGAGGAGGGGGAGGAGGAGGGGAGGAGGGGGAGGAGGACGGGGGGAGGAGGGGGAGGAGGACGGGGAGGGGGAGGGGGAGGAGGAGGGGGAGGGGAGGAGGGGGAGGAGGACGGGGGGGAGGAGGGAGGAGGAGGACGGGGGGGAGGAGGACGGGGGGAGGAGGGGGAGGAGGACGGGGAGGGGGAGGGGGAGGAGGACGGGGAGGGGGAGGGGAGGAGGAGGGGGAGGAGGAGGAGGAGGAGGGGGAGGAGGAGGGGGGGAGGATGGGAGGGGGAGGAGGGGAGGGGAGGAGGAGGGGGAGGAGAGGAGGGGAGGAGGGAGGAGGAGGAGGAGGAGGAGGAGGAGGAGGAGGAATGTTGAATGCATGAATAGGTCGTGCATTGCAAAATTGGAAATGCGGGTCAATGCACCTTCACGCGAAAGCACCTGTCAGTGGATTTCGTTGCGATATAACAACAATGTATTCCGCGCGTCAGCTATAAATAGACGTGCGCGAACTTGGAAGATCGGCGTGTAGATGACCTGCATTTCCATTTGTAAAAGATAAGCGCTTTAACGACCTATTGATGCAATCAACATACAGCTTTGATAAAATGCTGTTCATGGCTTACATTTTCTTTGGATGGGGTTTCTAGTGTCCCCAAATTCATCTTTTTCTGCGCGAAGTGAGACTATGTCCGCCATTTTAAATGTGCAATGTTGAAACGGACTATAGGCTCACGAGCATGCGCAGAAGCATCCGTTTCTATGAACCAAATATTTCGATTTCACAACGCCTGCTACAAAAAACAAAGCCAAAACACCCCCATTATTGCAGCAAATCATTTTATAACACATTATACCGTAAATGTATTCACAAACATGATCGGAATGCATCAGAAACGCGTCGACAAACAAGCACTTTTTACATGTATCTAAGCAGTGTGATTACTTCCCCATAGTGCTGGCCGCTTGGGGCGCAACGTGTCTCGATCCTCATAAAAATTAGCTAATGAACTATCTTTGTGTAACCTATAATCTTTGATAGATGTAAGAGCCTAATCGAGTCAAACTCTTTTCCTACGTTCACAAAACAACATTTGGCTTCTTTGTATGATGAACGTCTACCAGCAGACGCAAAAAACCGATACTACGCTGTGTTGGCTTCAAATTCATTCCATTTGTGAAACCGGTAAAGTATATGTACCATCTAGATCGTTGCCTTCGCTGATTAAAAGCCTGGAATCGCCCAGCGAACTAGCTGAATGTCGACACAATCACGCGGCACTGTTGTACATTTGCAGTCAACGTAAGATCTCGTACGATGATTTGATTCAAGGCCTAGTGCTAGTTGTTTTGATGGTCTGGTCTCAGTGTCACAAAAATATGATGATTTAATCAATCCCTGATTTAAAAAATAAGTACGTTGCCCTATATTGATCGACATTCTGAGTGAAATAGATCTATTTCACTGTCCCGCCCAGCGAACTAGCTTGTTGCCGGCTGTATCGAGCTTGTGTGTTCGTGTAGGCCTACTCAAAAGTCAAAATCACAGTCGTCTCCGAAACAAGGAATAATCAGAGTAAGGGGGAAAAACATTTCGTTTGTTTTGTTTTGTTCTTGCAGCACTTCAAAGATGGTGTGTAGGTCTGTGACTGTCTGTCTCCATGTGTTTTGTGGTGTGTAGGTCTGTGACTGTCTCCATGTGTTGTGGTGTGTAGGTCTGTGACTGTCTCCATGTGTTGTGTGTAGGTCTGTGACTGTCTCCATGTGTAGTGGTGTGTAGGTCTGTGACTGTCTACATGTGTTGTGTGGTGTGTAGGTCTGTGTCTGTCTCTCTCCATGTGTTGCGTGGTGTGTAGGTCTGTGACTGTCTCCATGTGTTGTGGTGTGTAGGTCTGTGACTGTCTCCATGTGTTGTGGTGTGTAGGTCTGTAACTGTCTACATGTGCTGTGTGGTCTGTAGGTCTGTGTCTGTCTCTCTCCATGTGTTGTGTGGTGCGTAGGTCTGTGACTGTCTCCATGTGTCGTGGTGTGTAGGTCTGTAACTGTCTGTCTACATGTGGTGTGTAGGTCTGTGACTGTCTGTCTCCATGTGTTGTGTGGTGTGTAGGTCTGTGACTGTCTCCATGTGTTGTGTGATGTGTAGGCCCCAAGCTAAAAGACACATTTTTGTATGATTTATCTCATAGAAAACATGGAAATTAACTTATAACTTATAAATGCATTTAATCACAGAAGGAGAAAAAACAATCAAAATCGTTATTTTAATGTTAATTTTTCTGCCAGTGCACAGAAGCAAGGTTTGAAATGACATGAGGCAGCCCCATATCCTCATTGGTAGCATCTGACAGCTCGACCAACCTTGGCCATGTTATTGGTATAACATTGAGAGCCTAGCAGTCAGTAGATCCTGACATAAGGGGATCATTCAGCAACTCTATCATTATGCTGTATTTGAAATGATGTGCAAACAAGTGTAGAAACTGCTGACTCTTTTAAAACTCCACCACAAAGTTACCACCAGAAAAAAAACTTCTTTGTTTTATGTTGTAAAAGTAAATCAGAGGTAACAGATAATAGCTATTTGCCTCAGTAGTCGGCTGCATATGAGCCTACTACACGGTAGTGGGCCACTAAATCGGAAATTCCCCACTAAATTGCGAAGGAAGGTCTGCATGAAAGCTCACTACTCGTAGTTACCTCCTAAGTTTGCCACTAAACGACCCAAAATGTAGTGGTGCTCTGTATCAGCACTACACGGCTAAGTAACCTACTTTATGCGATATTCAATGGCGGACCTCTCTCTCGGTTCGCACACAAAACGCTCTATCATGGGATACTAGCAACCCATCCAAAGAAAATGTAAGCCATGAACAGCATTAATTTATCAAAGCTGTATGTTGAATGCATCACTAGGTCGTTAAAGCGCGAATATTTTACAAATGGGAATGGAGGTCAACGAGTTTTTCAAGCTAAGGCGCCAGCCTCGCGCACCAGCACTAGGGGGTGAGAAAGCGGCCCTGCGCGCTTATCAGCCACAAGCACAGATAGCCGTCCCCTACACCCCCTGCCTGACCCCCCACCAGGAAGGACGAGAGGGGAAATGATGGGGTTTCAACCCTCCCCTTTGATTCTACGCATGCGCATTAGATGGGATATCCCAAGATAAAAATGAAATCTCTATCGGGTTCGTTACTTCGTTGTGGCGACCAAGTAGCGTCTCATGCAGACCTTACTGTCGTAGGCGGGAACAGCTCAAAGTTGTGCACAACGAAGTTGACCACCACGACGTAGTTACACACTAAAATTGTAGGTTCATATGCAGCCCAGTACAGGTCTGTGACTGTCTGTCTCCATGTGGTGTGTAGGTCTGTGACTGTCTCCATGTGTTGTGTGGTGAATAGTATTATATATATTATTAATGCTTTTTTTCTTATGTGTTCATTATTTTGATTTTATTCTTTCTTTTATTTTTAGTTTTTGTTTTGCAACGTTTTGTGCATGACTATTGAGTGTTCCAGAAGAAAAATAATAAACAAGAAAACTGTTCATAAAATATACCTCTTTGTTACATGTACTTGGTTAATGCATGGATGTGCATGTTGAAACAAAATAGAACAACAAACAGGACAGATTTACACACACACAAAACCAGTTAGAAAAAAATTGTTGTACTGCAGGTATCTTTCAATTTTTTTTGTTTCTCTTGTTTAAACGTTTGTGCTGGTGCAAAAAGAAATACAAACAGTGCCAGAGGAGTACAAAGCACCTTGGAAATAACTAGTGGCAGTTAACTTCAAACAACAATTTGCATGGCTGATCAACATTGTGCTAAGTGACTGTGAGAACTGGTTTGCTTGTGTCTCACTATATGATGTGTGTGAACTTGTGTGAAAAAATTGAAAGATACCTGCAGTACAACATTTTTGCAAAACAAAAACTAAAATAAAAGAAAGAGTAAAATCAAAATAATGAACACAAGAATTAAAAAAATCATTAATAATATATATAATACTATTCACCACACAACACATGGAGACAGACAGTCACAGACCTACACACCACACAACACATGGAGACAGACAGTCACAGACCTACACAACACAACACATGGAGACAGACACAGACCTACACACTACACAACACATGGAGACACAGTCACAGACCTACACACCACACAACACAGGGAGACAGTCACAGACACGCGATGCGGCAATTTACGTGTAAACACCTGTTGACCAGGGATTACGTATCACAACACCTGAATGATTTGCTGTGTATTTGCAGGTAGAAACAGATCACAACAACGCTGTTTCATTATAGGCGCTCCACTTCGAGCACTGTATAAGGCAAATGTACAACAGTGCTGCGTGATTGTGTCGACATTCAGCTAGTTCGCTGGGCGATTGCAGGCTTTTAACCAGCGAAGGCAACGATCTAGATTGTACATATACTTTCTCGGTTTCACAAATGGAATGAATTTGACGCCAACACAGCGTTCAGGGTATCTATCATCCGTTTTACTTTGTCCCCAAGCACAGCACTTGTTACTCGGCATTCTGAAAGATGCCCTGGAATCTGTTCTCACAAACAAGGGAAGTAACTCCCAGAGCCTTGATATGTGCATGAGGTCCATTTGCAGTGCAAAATACGAACCAAGGGGGTTTACGGAAAAGAACGTTATAAATGCTTTACAAACACTCAGCCATATCAGTTTTCAATGGCACAGTTGGTAGAAGTTTGGACTCTTGGTCATGCGTGACCAGGTTCGATTCTGCGCTGAAACTTTTTTCTCTTTCTTTTATCGAGAGGTTGTGGGTTCGAACCCGACCTGGTTTTTTGTGTTTGTGTGCGTGTGCATTTTTTCCTCCTCTTTTCTCGAGAGGTTGCGGGTTCAAACCCGATCTTCTTTTTTTTTCTTTTTTCTTTTTTTAATGCCAAAACCTGGAGGTTCAGCGCCAGCGTTTTTTTTTGTGTTTTTTTATGACAAAACCTGGAGGTTCAGCGCCAGCGGTTTTTATCTGTCTGTCTGTCTGTCTGTCCCGACTTCACGGCTGATTTCTCAAAAACTACTGGATGGATTTCCTTGGCATTTTGCACACTAACTGGAAGTTAGGTCCGATTGAATGTATCAAATGTTCAGAATCGAGGCTTGAAGAGAAAGTGGTTTTTTAAGGTCATGCACTCGACAGCGCCTCTCCAAATACTCGATTCATGGAATGGCCAAATTGCGAAATGTGTGACGTCATCAATACCGTGACGTAATTTATTGGGTATGTCTCTCTGTCAGGCCCTACTTAATGGCTGATTTCTCAAAAACTACTGGACGGATTTCCTTGGCATTTTGCACACTTACTGGAAGTTAGGTCCGATTGAATGTATCAAATTTTCAGAATCGAGGCTTGAAAAGAAAGTGGTTTGTTTTAAGTTCGTACACTCAGAAGCACCTCCCTAGATAGTCAATTTATGGAATAGCCAAAATCTCCCTCCACGGCCACGCCCCTTTCTCGCTATAGCTCGCGTGATAACACATGCAGGCGGGAAAATGGCTTCCACATGAACGCAGACTATATTCCGGTCAGCATTTGTGTCTCATTTTTGCCAGACAGTGAGAAGATTTCTCAGACTGTGATAGACAGGGGTATGAATAAATACTACTCATTGCCCTCCAGGTTTACTGGAGGTCCTACAGACTTTATCTGTCTGTCTGTCCCGACTTCAAGGCTGATTTCTCAAAAACTACTGGACGGATTTCCTTAACATTTTGCACACTAACTGGAAGTTAGGTCCGATTGAATGTATTAAATTTTCAGAATCGAGGTTTGAAAAAAGTTACTTTTTACGACATACATTGCCCAAATGCAAAATGCGTGAAGTAATCATTTGACGTGGAATAACGTGACGTAATTTCGAGGAGATTTTTGAGGAGGATTAATTTCGAAAACATTGGTGAAGGAGAAAGAATGGAATTTTTACGATGCGGGTCGTTTCGTATCCTGGACGTTTCGTACATGGTTCAGAAGCTATGATGAGTGACATTGTCGCAATAAGAAAATTGCGCTAAGACCCTATATAAGGCAACACATTACGATGGGGCGTTCAAAAGGCTTCACGGCCTATATATAGCCTCTCAACTACTACTACTACTACTGCTACTACTACTACTACTACTACTACTACTACTACTACTACTACTACTACTATGACTAAATACTACTCATGTCCCTCCAGGTTTACTGGAGGTCCTACAGATTTTTTAAATTTATAATTGCTTTACAAACACGTAGTACCGTCAGTTGCCGAATGGCTCAGATGATTAAAGCGTTGGACTATTGTAACGTTAGGTCATGTGTGAACGGGTTCGAATCGGCGCTGAAACATTTTCCCCCCTCTTTTTTCGAGAGGTTGCTGGTTCGAACCCGACCTGTTTTATTGGGGGTTTTTGTGTGTTTTTCCCCCTCTTTTCTCGAGAGGTTGCGGGTTCGAACCCGATCTTTTTTGTGTGCCAAAACCTGGAGGTTTAGCGCCAGCGGTTTTATCTGTCTGTGTGTGTGTCTGTCTGTCTGTCCCGACTCAACGGCTGATTTCTCAAAAACTACTGGACGGATTTCCTTTACATTTTGCACACTAACTTGTCTAAGATAATATTCGGTTAGAAAATCCTTCGATGATACGAGACAAACGTGGATATCAACACATTCTTTATTGCCGGTTGACGGTTGACACTGTACTCTCCTAAGCCGCTTCCAAAAATCACGGCACTCGTGAATTATCGTCAAACAAACAATTAAAAATGTCTCACCTTGTTTTCACTATCTTTTACTATTCTCCTAACCTCAAGAGTATGTAAATTCCTGATGTCAACTTTTTAAGCCACT
Source organism: Theodoxus fluviatilis (assembly GCA_034096865.1). Taxonomy (NCBI): domain Eukaryota; kingdom Metazoa; phylum Mollusca; class Gastropoda; order Cycloneritida; family Neritidae; genus Theodoxus; species Theodoxus fluviatilis. The sequence continues at coordinate 14,397 of JAWQFJ010007535.1, forward strand.
TAAAGTCCACATTTTTGTGTATTTTGTAAGAATTTCACCCTACACTGCACTGTAGCGTGGAAAATAGTGACCCGTGGAAAACAGTTACCGGAAGTCATCGCAGAGTTATCTGCTCAAGACGTGCTGAAAATGCAACTCTAAAAAGAGACGGCACCCGCCACTCCGCCTGACTGACTTGGCACACCCGGGGAGTTATGCTAAGATCCGGCCGCGTTAATATATCTGCGTTTTGTGACAAACGTCTTGCTCGGCGGTACTGTACTCCATGCACCTTAACGGTCCGTGTGATTCGGGTGTAATCTTAAGCTAAACGACGTTTATTGGCGCTGCTGAAATTGTCGAAGTCGGAAACATTCGGAACGTCGTTTAGCTTTAGATTACACCCGAATCACGCGCACCGTTAAGGTGCATGGAGTACAGTACGGCCGAGCAAGACGTTTGTCACAAAACGCAGATATATTAACGCGGCCGGATCTTAGCATAACTCCCCGGGCGTGCCAAGTCAGTCAACGGTCGCGTTTTATAAAACCAGACTACAAATAGACTACAGGGAGGTTACTCCCATATTATTTCCGGCAGGGGAGACGGCTTTTCACGAGAGAAAAACTTTTTTGAACGCTACATTATGTGTTAAACGACACAAATGCACCAAAAACACCAAAACTCGTAAAGCAACTAATGCGTCGTTTGTCGGGATATATTCCATGCGAAGAACAGGTGCAGGAGCGGTAAATCGCATAAAGAGAGAGCCGAGCAGATAACTCTGCGATGACTTCCGGTAACTGTTTTCCACGGGTCACTATTTTCCACGCTACACTGCACAACCACTCTTGCAAAGACCGGAAACCATAATGACAGTCAAGGGAGGTGACTCTCCTTAACCCTGACGTTATCGCTATAATAATCCGTTTCAGCATTCGCAATCCACCAGTCATCACTGTGTCACTCTCACTGTTAGCTCAAACCCATCTCTCTCTCTCTCTCTCTCTCTCTCTCTCTCTCTCTCTCTCTCTCTCTCTCTCTCTCTCTCTAAATCAGACAAAACCAATAAATAGCACAGGAAAGGAGACTAGCATTAGAATGTCGTGCTGCAAAAATGTAAGATCGGCGCAACTTTAGTAAAGTATCGGCCTCCACGATACGAATTCGGGAAGTTAGGAAGGCAAAATAGGAGCGAGCAAGCTGATCATAATGGGATTGACAATGTCATGCTGTTTGCAACCTCATGGCCCGATAAGAAAACGACGGAATGAAATAGGATTTAGCATTTTTGTCGAATGCAAAGTAAGGGTCGACAGAATTACGGGCAAACTAGCACAGGAGTCAGAATGGAATGAAAGGAGAATTACTGTGGGTAATCTGGCGGAGAATTGCAATCGAGGGTAAAAAGGTTGAATGGAACACAATAGTTTGCTGTGAGTAGAGTGATGAATCATCAATGAAATTATGTATGCTGAGCTAACTCGCTACCTAACTCATTAATCAGGCAGAGGCTTGCTTAATTAGCGTGGAGGCAGTCTGCCTGCCTCAGTCGTGAATTAGCGAAGTAAGACGGAGGTGCAGGTACGTGTTGCTGAAGGTAAAGTGATTGAGTAATGACAGACAAGCTTAGTGCCTCTACAGACAGCTAGAATGGGGGATCACTCCTCCCATCCCTACATAAAAAATAAGGAACGTAAGACCTATCCATCCAGCCAACCAACCATCCAGCCAACCAACCATCCAACCAACCAACCAACCAACCAACCAACCAACCAACCAACCAACCAACCGGCCAACCAGTAAATACAAAATAAACAACACAAAACCCAGCCAACAAAACAACCAGCCAACCAAACAAACGAATAAAAGACCACAAACACAGACACAACGTGATAGAATCTTCCACACAGACGTACAGAATGTGGTGACAAGTCACGTGTCAGTAAAGGATTGGTCATGTGGCCCATTGACCAGGGGGTAAGGTAGCAAGCGGTTCAGGACCCAGTCATGGGTGATAGGTCGCTATCTCAAACCAATGCACTGACCTTGACATGACGTGTACACGTGTCTCTTCTATTCCTTCCCATCAGCATGCGGCCTGACTTATTCCTCCTTCTCTCTCTCCACCAGACACCTGAGCGTGCAGCCCTTCAGCCCCACTCAGACAGCCATTGACCTTGCCCAGCACCACCGCACCTGGCTGCTCACTCCAGACCAGGCTCCAGTCCTCCACCGTGACGACCCACTGCTCCACCTCTGGGGGCCGCCAGGGGCAGGCAAGACCCTCTTGTTGGTGCACAGAGTCAGGCGGTGGCTGCAAGGAGGGAAGAGTGTCGTCCTTTGTGTGGGAGATCCACTCCGCTCTGCGCTTCTGCAGCACCTGGGCAGGACGACTGTCAGTGCAGACAAGGCATTCTCGCCCAGGCTGACGATGTGTCGTAATGCACTCTTCTTCCTTTCTACAGTGGAGATGCTGGGAAAACAAGTGTCCCCTGACGACATTTGTGTCGTGGTAGACGAAGTGGAGAGTTGCTTCCTTTCCACAGCCCTCACTGCCTTGGAGCAGCACCAGATCTCCTGTCTGTGGACTGCCAGTGTCCAAGACATCCCACACAGAGAGTCAGCGCAGTTTTCCACACTGGGAGGACAAAAAGTCCGTCTGCAGCATTGCATTCGCTGTCCTCCCAGTGTGGTGGAGGTGGCTGGAAAACTGCTGCAAGCCACGACCCTCCCCCCAGCCATGACAGCCTTCCCCTGCCTGCCTGCCCGCCTCCCCACAGCCTCCGTCAAGGTCAGCCTCCACCCCTTACACCCCCACTACCGTGCACTGAGTGTAAAGTCTCCCCACTTTGACTGTGGAGACTGCAGCCAGTGGCTGAAGTCCTCCCTGTCCCCCCTGGTGGAGGGCCTCACCCTGAAGGATCCGAAGTGGCGACACTGGGTCATAGTGTACACAGGGGATGTGAGTGTATACAGTGATACAGCTGTGAAATCCACGCTGGTGGATTGGCTGAAAAGCCATGGAATCCCTGCCCTGTGGGAGGGGGAGAGTGACATGGACTTTTCCAACCTTCCTGTGTCAAGTGTGCAGGGGTCAAAGGTCAGTGATGAGAATGCCGAGC
>JAWQFJ010007541.1:0-17739 GCA_034096865.1 Theodoxus fluviatilis
GAGAGAGAGAGAGAGAGAGAGAGAGAGAGAGAGAGAGAGAGAGCGAGCAATGAACAAATCAGGTGATTGTGCAGGCCATTGGACGATAACAACTGGGAAATATACATGATAAAGGCAACACGTGCATTCTGTACAAACAATCTTGAGAGAGCACGTTTCAACACCCCGCAACGGTATCGCAAGGTACACACAGTACAAAGAATGAGGCCTTCATCTACAAAATTGTAGCTTCCTTTCTTCTGAATGCATAGTACATATCGGTACTGAAAGCCCGCTTAGGGTCTGGTTCTTTAGCCGAGAGCAACTGGAGAAGAGGTGCTACGTCATAGACCTTATTCACGCGACCCGCCATTTTGGTTTTAAAACGAGGCCGCACACGCTAACGCGGCGACCGCGCTACCTTCACAGTATTGCTGGAGCGGCAATTTGACAAATGTTCCGGACTTTTCTCAAGGTGATGTGGAAAGATGGTCGAACGAAGGCAGAACAATAGCAAGAAGACAAAGTGACAAAGGCTATGAGAAGTGGATTGAAGGGTTTATCGACTACAATGCCATCAAAGGTTGGTGGTACAGAGTGACAAGTTCTTTCGCTTAGATTAGAACTGAGTGTTCGAGTTTTTTTTTTGTTTTCTTGGTGTCGCTTTCAAATCTGTTCACAGTACTAGGCTGGCTGGTTTACTTAGATGTGATTTTTTTATGCGTGCTAACTGATATTAGGTTTAGAGCTTGAATTTTCGATGATATTACACACGTTCTTTTTCGCTTACAACTTGAGTGTTCGAACCAATGAAAACCACGGAAAGAGACGGCCGTTTCGTTCCTTGCCTGTCATTGGCCAGCTTGTCATGATCACGCGCGTGATCACGGTTCATTGGTTCGAACACTCGAGTAGTAAGCGTAAAAAACTTGTGTAATATCATCGAAAATTCAAGCTCTAAACCTAATAATTATCAGTTAGCACGCATAAAAAAATCACATCTAAGTAAACCAGCCAGCCTAGTACTGTGAACAGATTTGAAAGCGACACGAAGAAAACAAAAATAACGCGAACACTCAGTTCTAATCTAAGCGAAAGAACTTGTCACTGTGTACCAACCTTTGATGGCATCGTAGTCGATAAACCCTTCAATCCACTTCTCATAGCCTTTGTCACTTTGTCTTCTTACTATTGTTCTGCCTTCGTTCGACCATCTTTCCACATCACCTCGAGAAAAGTCCGGAACATTTGTCAAATTGCCGCTCCAGCAATACTGTGAAGGAAGCGAGGTCGCCGCGTTAGCGTGTGCGGCCTCGTTTTAAAACTAACATGGCCGCCGCGTGAATAAGGTCTATTGCATTGCACATTTGGAATTATACACTTCATTCGAAGATCTTCAAATGCTGGGCAGTACAGGACAAAATGCTGCTCATATTAATCTTGTCCGTGCTTATAATTCGCCAGTGTGCAGTGAGAGAGAGAGAGGGAGAGAGAGAAAGAGAGAGAGAGAGAGAGAGAGAGAGAGAGAGAGAGAGAGAGAGAGAGAGAGAGGAGCAGGGAAGAAATAGGGAGAAATTTTGAAATTTGAGTGGTTAGCGCGCTGGACCTACAGCCGCTTGCGGCCAGTGGGTGCGGCGTTCGAAGCTGCGCGGTCCCCAGAATTGCATCCTTGAGCAAGATGCTTAACTCCCATTGCTTCTCCCCACCCTGGAGTGAAACCGGGTACCAAATGGCCCTCTTTAGGGCTACCAAACGGCCCTCCTCAGGGCCTCTCCCCAGGTCCTTCGGATGAGACCTTAATAAACCGAGGTCTAGCGTGTGATACGCATTCACAACATCAAAATCACGCGCTATAAAGATCCTGACGCTCATGTCCTCGACGGGTGGGTGCGGCCACAGTAAAAACACCCAGCACGCACAATTTCTCCTTTGTGGAAAACAGTGTGCCAGCGCCCTTGGCAGCAGGACACTGGTCTCATTGACTTGAGACACTACACACTGAGAGGCAGCCTCGACATCGGCTGAAGCGCTTTGAGTCTCACTGAGTGGGAGTATCGCGCGGTATAAGAGTGATTTATAATAATAATAATAATAATAATAATAAATGTTTGAAAAATGGAATGCTGTCATGTATTATTCAGTCGCGAGGATCTCTACTATGTTGTGTGAATTACACGTGAAGCGCGTGCGCGTGCCCTGAATGCGCGCGTTTACTTTCAGGTAGATGGAAAAGTAGGTTATTACACTGATGTGGACTAGCAGTACAAAAATGCCTTGAAAGCGAAAACCACTTTGAAATAATCGACTTGTTGAGCATTTACCACAATCCTCTTTTAATGTCTGCCTCCTTTCCTCTCGACATGGCGATATTCTTTACGGGGTGTGCACTTGGGTGGGTGGACACCGGCAGGCAATCTGGCCTAGAAGGCACGGGTAGCAGAATGTCTGCGACTTTGTGCTGCCAGGGCCAGCAGTCCCATCTACGTCTGATCTGGCACCACCAGACTGGTTTACAGAGCAAAGCGAGGTGTTCCAGATAGGACTGGCGTGCAGGTTGTGGAGAAACAGGTTGACAAGCTTCACGCCTGCAGAGCAGTAAACGTGTCCTTGTTGGGCGTCCCTGCTCTCTCTCAAATGTCTGTGTGTGTTCGTTTTTTGACTCACATGCAAAGCAAAAGTGAGTCTATGTACTCACCCTTTTCGTCCGTCTGGGCGTCCGTAAAAAAACTTTAACGTTGAATTTTTCTCGGAGACTATTAAGTCTATCAACACCCAATTTGGCATGATTATTTTATGCTTGGTCCCTCTGTGGCTAGGACGCAAGAACAGACGCACCGTGTCTCCGCCATACGATTCGTAAAAGAATGACCTTACACAGCCTTCAAAGGCTCATAACCCTTGACACTCCAACCATTCAAGCATCTATCCATAGGTTGCTTGGCGCAGCATGTCAGCCTGTGCGCCAACTTAGCGCCTCTGACGTCCATTTTTTGGTGTGGAATTTTTATTTTATTTTTTTGCGGTATGATTTGAGATCTCTTGAGGACCTCGACAGATTGGGATTTGGAATACTCAAGAATCTTTTTCTGAGGTTGCTTTTATTCTCGAAATGAGATCCGTTTACTGTTATTTGCTTCTCATGCACACTGAAGTACAAAGGTTGAGGAGGAAAAACGCGAGAGCTCTATTTTCTTGAGATGATCTTTTCGAGGAAATGTCGCATCGAGATGTTAGATGATGGTTCATTTAACAAGGATTTCTGCATGAATCCGTGCTGAAAATGCGCACTTTCAAGAGGTTTTTATTCAAGGGATTCATGAAGCTGTCTCCGAAACTATTATCTTTTACATAATAACTTTACATGCACTACTGGACCCCAAGTGATTATCACTTCGTCCTCTGGGGAGGTGTTTGGGAACAGCAATGAATCACACTCACACTCTCTGTAGTCCACTGGCAGTGCATGGACTCGGCACGCACATTCTACAGCAGCATAGTCCATTTACACCTCCTCGTAAAAGGTGTAGGGTGGCACCTGGGACGTGCCTGCAGAGTGTCTTGTTTCGCCAGCAATACCACAATGCAACTCGTTTGTCTGGCAAGGACGGCCTCACCAAAGACTACTCGCCCTTTGCATTCCCCTGCGGACTTCTCCATTTCTATTCACGGCACTTGGTGGCGGTTTTGTTATTCATGGTGGTCTGAAACTCGAGATTGCGCCTGCTCCATGGCAATCGGGGTGGGAATGATTACGTCTGGAGGGGGTCTTTGCCCGGACGACCCGCTGTCTCCAGGGTCGTCTACCCGTCGCAGCGCCGAACAGGTGGAGCGCAAGAGAACCCAAGACGGAGCGTGCCCGAGACTATGGAGCTTTGCAGGCGTCTTTTTAGACTAGGGGCCGTCACGGCTCCGTTGGCTTTCTGGAAGAGGAGACAGGACGGGAGGGTGGGAGAAACCTCGGTGAATTGCCACGGCGCCTTTGAGGGGGCTTCGCTCCATCGGCGAGGAAAGGACGTAACGGGCTTAAGGGTTAATGCTTTCGAGTCTCGACTGCTCCAGTGCTAGACTTGTTGCCGTCAGCTGCCTTCCCTGATAGATGCTCTACGTCCTCCTAGACTTCGCCTTTTCAGATTTAGCCATCCCGTGTTAGCCTCCACAATTTCCGCGCTCCTACTCCGCTTTCTATGATCCAACATGACTCATGCTCTTCTCAGAGACCCGTCCATGGATCAGAGCTACTTTTGACGTGATCCCAGCGTGTGATGACGATGTATTGTCTTCTCAAGCAAGCGCTCCTCGTGTTGCGAAATGAATCCACTGTTTTCCTCCCAGGAGCCATTCTCCTAAGCCTGATATAATGCTGGGGGTTTAGGGAGCGGTCCGTAAGTCTGACGTCCTAGTCTTTGATGTATGTAATGTGCAAACGAGGCGATCTTTCGTACTTCTCTAGCCATCCGCCCATCCCTACCCCCTTCCCCCATTCCTTCTCAGGGTGTGGTAAGAATGCCGCCGCACCGCGTTGCTCTATGCGATTCATAAAAGGTCAATGATGAGTGAAATGGATTCTTGTTTTGCATATATTCCAACTGCTTCCGGTAATTTCAATAATCAATTACCTTTGATGGATCGGTTGAGGTTTGAAATGTGTATCTATGGAACCCGAAATTTTCATAATCATACCACCAAGACGACGACGACGACGGCGACGACGACGACGACGACGACGATGATGATGATGATGATGACGAAGATGATAATAAATGGAGTTTTATGACCTATCAACCTTGTTATATGAGCCCACTGATCACAAAAATCATTATCTATTCCTGTCCTACGCTCAGGGAATGACCTGAAAGTAGATTCCTCTGTTCACAAAATGATAGTCAATTACGGAAGGTGATATGAAATTGGCTAGAAACATTATATTCTTGTACATCGTCCGACTTGGTGTTTCACAGCAACCATGCTGACCTTTGGATGGAAGGGGTAGGGATGGGAGAGAGAAGAGAACAGTACCCTGGAAAAGAGTGTCTCCGTTGGCGCCTTGCAGTCTCGCAGACCTTGAGAAGAGTTGGGGGTGAACGAAGATTTGGGTGAGATGAAGGGGGAGAAGGGGAGGGGGAGTAAGGGGACAGGAAGGAGGGAAGCTGAAAGGGAGGGAGGGGGCAAGGATGTACAGATACTCACGCCGTCTCCAGGGAAGACGGACAAGGACGAACGGAGGAGGAGAAGGTGGATGGTGGGTATGGGGTTTAGAGAAGGTGTTGGATGCTGCAGAGGAGGCATGAGAATGAAGCTGAAGGGGGAGAGGGTGGTAGGAGGTAGGGTGGTGGGGGGTAGAGTGGTGGAGGGTAGAGTGGTGGAGGAGGATGTCCAGCTAGATCCTAATGATGTCTCCGGGGTAAGTGGACAAGGACAAGCGGAGGGGAAGAAGGGGCAAGATGTGGAGGTGGGGGCTAAGAACAGAAGCTGCATGCTGGGGAGGAAGGACGAGGAAAGAACTGAAGGAGAAAGAGGGGGCGAGGATGGAGGGGGGTAGGAGGGTTAGAGGGGGTCTCGGGGGCGAGATGCCGACAGACAAGGGTCGTTGTGAGAGATGGGATCAGTGGGCGGACAATAGCTTGCCCATCATCATGCCCAGGGTAAAGCAGTATTGGGGATCGCTGGCCGCCTGATCCTTTTTCCATACAGATAAGCCTGTCATCGACCATCATTTTTTTTTCGCCCTCCTAATGAGGCCGTGGACATTTTTCGCTCATGTGTCATCATCCCTCTCTCCGGTGACCTTGTTTCGGCATCTGCGTCTTTTGCCGTACACTTGCTCCTTCCTCTGCGTGTAGTCTCTCCCCTGGAAATCCTGGGAGGTCTTTTTGATGATGAGAAAGTTTGGGTTTCGTGCGGTTGAGGAATTGTTTGTCGGCACTGTCGGACAAGGAAGACTAACTGACAGCATACTTTTATATGTCGGTGCAGATGGATTTGGTATTTAAATCGACCTCTTGAAGAAGTGGTGAACCCACTGTGGCTTAGGGGTAAAGCAGACTCAGCGCGTCTCCTAACGTGATTGGCGGAAGGCCATTAACTAGGGAAGTAAGACTCGCTTTACTCCAACCAGCTCCAGTGGTTTTCGTGATCAGTTGTCTTACAAAGCCAACAAGGGCTGATGGGCCGTAAGAACTCCCTCAGTTCATATACTGGGTCGTACCATGAAGGAACATTTTCTGACATAGAGGTTTGCCTGTTTGCATCCTATTTCTGTATTTGGTAGAGTCGGATATGGTAAGCTGCAGCTTTAGGAAGTACCAGGGTTTCTTGCAGAAAGTGGGAACGACCAGTTGTTCCCAGTGTTTCAGGACTTGATTGGAGGCACGCAGACAACGATAGAGACTTGCACTGATAGAGACTTGCATTGATAGAGACTTGCACTGATAGAGACTTGCATTGTTAGAGACTTGCACTGATATAGACTTGCATTGGTAGAGACTTGTACTGATAGAGGTTTGCACTAATAGAGACTTGAAGTGATAGAAATTAGCACTGACAGAGACTTGCACTGATAGATGTTTGCACTGACAGAGACTTGCACTGATAGATGTTTGCACTGACAGAGACTTGCACTGATAGATGTTTGCACTGACAGATGTTTGCTCTGATTAAGACTTGCAGTGATAGAGACATGCACAGGTATACATTTGCACCGAAAGAGGTTTGCATTGATAGGGGTTTGCACTGATAGAGGTTTGCACTGACAGAGACTCGCACTGACAGAGGTTTTCACTGATAGAGGTTTGCCTGACAGAGGTTTGCACTGATAGAAATTTGCACTGACAGAGACTTGCATTGACAAAGGTTTTCACTGATAGAGGTTTGCACTGACAGAGGTTTTCACTGACAGAGGTTTGCACTGATAGAAGTTTGCACTGACAGAGGTTTTCACTGATAGAGGTTTGCACTGACAGGTTTTCACTGATAGAGGTTTGCACTGACAGAGGTTTTCACTGACAGAGGTTTGCACTGATAGAGGTTTGCACTGAAAGACACTTGCATTGACATAGACTTGCACTGATAGAGGTTTTCACTGATATAGGTTTGCACTGACAGAGGTTTGCACTGACAGAAGTTTGCACTGATAGAGGTTTGCACTGACAGAGGTTTGCACTGACAAAGGTTTTCACTGACAAAGGTTTTCACTGACAAAGGTTTTCACTGATAGGTATTTGCACTGATAGGTGTTTGCACTGATAGGTGTTTGCATTGACAGAGGTATGCACTGACAGAGACTTGTACTGACAGAGGTTTGTACTGATAGAGGTTTGCACTGACAGAGGTTTTCACTGATAGATGTTTGCACTGACAGAGGCTTGCACTGAGAGGTGTTTGCACTGACAGAGGTATGCACTGACAGAGACTTGTACTGACAGAGATTTGCACTGACAGAGATTTTCACTGATAGAGGTTTGCACTGACAGAGGTTTTCACAGACAGAGGTTTGCGCTGGTAGAAGTTTGCACTGACAAAGGTTTTCACTGATAGAGGTTTGCACAGATAGAGGTTTGCACTGACAGAGGTCTGCACTGTTAGAGGTTTGCGTAGAGACGGCCTTGCTTTGGGGCCAGGCCTCCTGACATCTGGAAGCCTGACTGCAATGACTTGTCTGCCGAGGGGCTTCCCTGTCCTCCCTGCTTCCCTCACTTATACGTCTCCACTCTCTCCTGCAAACATGCAGGTCTGCTCTCTCTGTCTATGTCTGTTTCTCTCTCTCTCTCTCTCTCTCTCTCTCTCTCTCTCTCTCTCTCTCTCTCTCTCTCTCTGTCTGTCTCAGTCTCTCTGTCTCTCTCTCTCTGTCTCTCTGTCTGTCTTTCCCTCTCTGTCTTTCTCTCTGTCTCCCTCTGTCTTTCTCTCTGTCTCTCTCTCTCTTTCTCTCTTTCTCTCTGTCTCTCTGTCTCTCTCTCTCTCTCTCTCTCTCTCTCACACACACACACACATACACACACACGTAGACACACACACACACACTCGCGCGTATACGTATCTAAACATCATACTACATGTCTTAATGAAGTTATAGTCTTCCCACGACAAGCTAGACTAGTATCTCCCTCCAGTCATTTTTCTCACAACACGAGTTTTCCGTGGCGACTCTTTTCTCTTTTACACCCTCGCATCTTTCGATCTTAAATTTCCAGCAACAGCTTTACTCTTCAACTACATTGTTCTATGTAATTTTTGCTCATTGTTAAGCATGCGTCCAGCAACTCTAAATATTTCTTTTTCCACAACTATGCTACCTATCCAAGGTGTGGACAGCTTTCTGGACGAGGAGAGGGGGGGGGGGGGCGACGAGAAGGAGGAGCAGCAGCAGCAGCAGCAGCAGCAGCAGCAGGAGGAGGAGGAGCAGCAGCAGCAGCAGCAGGCTGTGTGTCCCACAGCGGACCAAGGGTGCAAATCTCTGAGGAGGCTGACAGGCAGTTGAAGCGCTAAATCACCGTATTAGCGAGGGCACCGTCAGGCCCCAGCAAGATCGATAAGGCGGGCACCAACACCAATATTGTCTCCTCGAACTAATATCGCCCCGACAAGGTGCTCCCTGTCTACGAGCTGGTCCCAGCCGTACGGCGCGTCAGTGGAGGGTTATTGCGTTTTCTTCCGCTTCCCAAGGGAAGATTCCTCTCCTCACCAGCGGCAGACGTCCTCGCCCACTCCGCTACTTTGGTTCCTGCCCGCGCTACGCGTACTCTTTGGCTGTGCATCTTCTCTGCTCCTCAGCCTGCCCTTGCCGCTTCAGTTTTGCTGTGGCGCTGTCGTACCGCCCTGTTCTTTACGTCTCGCACGCACGCACGCACGCACGCACCGTAAGATGCATGCGTGCACAAGCAAACACACATGAACGCAGGTGTATATGTGTAAGCACGCTCGTACAGACATGCGATCATGAAATTTCACACATACGTATTCACAAGCACGCACGCACGCACGCACACGCACGCACGCACACGCACGCACGCATACGCACGCACGCATACGCACGCACGCACACTCACGCACGTACGCACACACACGTACGCACACGCACGCACGCACGCACACGAACACACACGCACCCACGCACGCACATACGCGCACAAGGTCCCTATTTGCTCTTGTCCTTAAGACCAACTTACCTCAACCCCTCTTCCTTTGACTTTTATAAATCCACACTGTCCTCGTCTATACTCCCTCCTCCTTGTTCGCTCCTCCTCTCCTATACCCATCTCTCATCCCACCCCACCCCACCTCACATCCCACCCCACCCCACCTCACACCCCACCCCACCCCACCCCACCCACAACTCTGCCCTTCTGTTGCTTCTAACCTTCCTTCACTTACACCGCCTTCGCTTTTGTATGCTCTTCTCCACACCCTCGGCAATCCACGATTCTCCCCGATCTTCCTCGTCATTTTGAACGTGTCCATTTATCAAACCTTTCCACCTTCTATCTCGCGCCCGTTGCTGTGTCTTCGCCTTCTCGCACTCTTCCAAGGAGCCCTGTGCGCCAGGGCACCGCTGTCCTCATTTCGCCATCTATTCGCTTCTTGCCTTCCATCCTCCGTCTGTACAAACCACTTCCAGCTCTTCATAAGTACTCCCGTGGAACCCGTACCTCCAAATTCCACCACCGCCTTCCCCCCACTCTACTTGCTACTTTGCCCCCCTCCCCCGTACCCCCCCCCCATAACCCCCACCCTAATCCCTCCCCTTCTCACTCTGACCCCTCTACCCCTTATCCCATCTTCCCGGCTCCCTTCACACCTTCCCTCTACCCCCTCTCGCGAGCCCCATCCAGCTGGCAATGCGAGAAATCGGGCTCTGATTTAATTACGGGTGCCTTGTTGGAAGGCTGATCCCGACTTCAAGCGGAATGGCTTATTAGCGGCCATGGGTCGCCACTGTAGCCGTTTTACGAGGACGCGCCTCCGCCGCCGTCTTGCCCCATCGATTGGAAACGTGTCCCCCTAGTCGAAACCCCTCCGCTTTTCCCCCTCTGCACATCCGCGCCGGACAAAACCGAGCTTTGCCGAAAGTATCCGGACTTTGCCGAGCTTTGCCGACGGAGGCAAGATATTTTCCCTGAGGGGCAGCAGCTGTGGAATTGCAGATGTGTGGAGCGTTCTGGATGTTCTGAAATACACGGCAAATGTTGTTGCTGATTAATGCAGACCTGCCTACTCTCCCGAAAAAATCGGGAGACTCCTGATTTAGGCCTGTTTCTTCCGATCTCCCGATTAGGCTTTGAATTCTCCCGATTTCGATCAATGAAACCTACGAAAAAATAAAATTTGTGAAAGTTATTCCGTGTTATACATGTTTCGGGCTTTAAGACGCGTAGGCTGAGTACGCCTTCCGGTGGTGCCAAACGTCTTTGCTTCGGCTGTTATGATTGGTTTTCTCGGATACAGAGTCCAATCGCTAACCTTGAAAGACTGCGTGCTCGGCTGTGGTCGCGACGCTCTGCTCATCGCGTTTGCAATGGCGGGTAAAAAGGAAGGGACACGTTTGCATGAAACGGACGAGGATTAAATTGAATCGACTTATACAGCACCAGAGAAGATTCAGAAGAAAGTGATATACACGCAGAAATGGAAAGCTGAGTACCATACACTGTTCGAGAACTTGGAGAAGTCCGCGAAGGGCGCCTATTTCGCTCACTGTGGGATTTGCCACCGCGATTTCTCAATCTCTCACGGTGGAAAACACGCAGACCTGCCTATTCTACCGAAAAATTCGTGAGACTCCCGATTTAGGCCTGTTTTGTTCCCACCAGGGCGTTGTCTCCCCCCCCCCCCCCCCCCCCGGACCCAGGCCTGTTTTTCATTAATCTCCCGAATTGGCCTTGGGGGTGGGGGTGGGGGTGGGGGGTAGGCAGGTCTGTTAATGTTCTCACCACTAAGTAATATATCCAGAAACATTGTTTTTAAACGTGTCTCAAATTCCTGTGAGAATGTTGCCGTTTCTTTCACTCTGCTGTGCCGAAGTTTGTGTGCTGCACACGAATCTAAGTTTATTTTTCGCTCAATTTTCTTTTACACGCACGCACGCACGCACGCGCACACACTCACACACACACACACACACACGCACACACACACACACACACACACACACACACACACACACACACACACACACACACACACACACACACACACACACACACACACAAACACACACAGAACACGACATTTGCATCGATCTTTATCGTAATGATAAAAATCCTGATGAAAACTGAGACTTTATATGTTCGTATGAGGAGGGCCTTTCATGCGTCATAACCTTCCCTAGAAGAATTTCCTGGCAGTGCTGTCAAGGAGGGCTTTCCGATCTTGAAGGTCAACACGGGCTTCCGCCTGCTTCAGGAAAATACGAGCACCTGCGACAGCTCTGGACGAGTTACTGACCACGCTTCTTTGCACTTCCTGGAAATAACGAGCGTTGCCTTGTTTTCCAGCCACTCGGCCAGCGGCGAAGTTTATCGAAAGTTGCCGAATGTTTCTGGAAACTGTCGAGAGGCTCCAATTGGGGAGGGCAAGATTTATGAGTTTCATTTCTTCTTCGTCGACAACTGCCGCCTCTCAAGATGAAAATGCAAGAGGTCTCTGAGGGTTAACGAATGATACGGAGCCTACCGGAAGTCATCAAAGCTCGACAAAGGAAGATTTTACGGATTTTTTAAAAAGCTTTTCAAAACTATCTCTTTACATTTGAGCAGTGCCATAGGTTGCTGAAGCCAGGCGGATATTGCAACGTCACTGAGGGTTTCCCGAAGATTCCCGAGGGTTACCGGATTTTGCCGAGAGTTGCCGAGGGCTACCGGAGAAAACCGAAAGGCATATCGGCTCTGCTGGGGGCCGCAGGGCAAACAAATTATGGGCCTCATTTCGAGCCGGAGCCTCTGGTCCGATGAAGGTCCGATCGGAGAAGACGGGAGGTGGAGTCGGGTTTCCAGACGTGTCTTGTTCGGAATTTATGGTTTGTTCCTGGGGTTGCGGCAAGGGCCGGGCGAGTGTGTACATCACAATCAGAGTCGACCATCCCGACATTAACCCAATCCACGGCCCCAGATTCAGTGGGCGCCAATGGTCGGAGTGGATATCCCCGAGATTTATGGCTCGTAACGTTTCCGCTCGATTTTTCGGATTCGCCACCGCCGTCGCGGACGGCCATGAAACGAGAGCGCAGAGAGAATGAAGATTTGCGGCAGCGGCGCAGGGCGAGTTTATTAGCGATGAATTGAGAGTTACGTCCCGTGAAAGGTTATTCGCGCCTGGCTAGGAATGCGGCAGAATTGTTGACGAGATAATAGTCGAGAGTTGGGTTGGGTTTTTCTTCTTCTTCCCGTGTTTGCTCTCTCCATGTTCGTCTGGATGGGATCTTGAATCCCTTTAGTGGTTTTGCCGTCAGAATACCTCCAGCGGTATTCTTCAAACGTAAGAAGAGTTTCTGTTTTATAATTGCGATTTTTCCTGGCGCATACACTAGCTTTTGAATGGATTGTGTAATTTGCGTTGGTTGACCATATGAAAATGTGTGCCGTTTGATGCGAGATTAATAAAAAAAATTAAAAGTCTATACCAAAAAACGAGTTTCTCATTACATTGCGAGCTTAGGGAGAACGATGAATTCTATCACAATATTAGTGTCTCGGGGAATGAATAACATGACTCTTCCAGAGAGCAGAGTTAACTCCAGGTGTCGCCGTGCAAAGTTAGTCCCTGTCTGACGGCCGTTTGGTTTGACGTGTAGGTCTTCTGTAATCGTGGCTCCCTGCGAAATTCGAACAAACAGGACAGACGCGATGACCATAGCCACAATGGCCACACCAGACTCTCTCTACCTCTGTCTGTCTGACTGAATGTCTGCCTGTCTCTCTGCCTGTCTGTCTGTCTGTCTGGCTGGCTGGCTGGCTGACTGGCTGGCTGGCTGTTTATCTGTATGTATGGGTTTTTTCTGTGTGTATCTCTGTCCGTCCGTCCGTCCGTCCATCCGTCCGTCCGTCCGTCCGTCCGTCTGTCTGTCCGTCTGTCTGTCTGTCAGTCCGTCCGTCCGTCTGTCTGTCTGTCTGTCGGTCTGTCTGTCTGTCTGTCTGTCTGTCTGTCTGTCTGTCTGTCTGTCTGTCTGTCTGTCTGCCTGCCTGCCTGCCTGCCTGCCTGCCTGCCTGCCTGCCTGCCTGCCTGCCTGTCTGTCTGTCTGTCTGTCTGTCTCTCTTTGTCTCTCTTTCTCTCTCTCTCTCTCTCTCTGTCTCTGTCTCTGTCTCTGTCTCTCTCTCTCTCTCTCTCTCTCTCTCTCACACACACACACACACACACACTAGCGCGCGCGCACACACACACACACACACACACACACACACACACACACACACACACACAGACAGTGGAGACCCACACGCCAGGGCAGCAGTCCGTGACGGAGGCGACTGGACACAGCATTGGAGCGTGCCGGATTAGTGTAGTATCTGGCTGTTGGTCCCTCACTTTTCCGCCTGACTTGTCATCTGGAAAGCTTGAAGCCCACCCTCTGTAGCAGTGTAGCTGGCCTGCATGAAGGGAGTGTGTGTGTGTGTGTGTGTATTAGTGCGTGCGTGCGTGCGAGTGCGAGTGTGTAAAACTGTGCGTGCACGTGCATGTGTGTATATGTTTGGCTTGCATGTGTGTGTTTGTTTTTTCACGCGCGCGCGCATGGACTGCGGGAATGTGTGCGAATGCATGCTTTGCGTGCAGGAACTGTTTTTGTCAATGTTCGTAAAGGTGAAATTGGAAGTTAGTGGAGTTTTCCTCTCTTCGCTCTCTTTCTCTCTGTCTTTCATCCTATTGTGTGCTCACGCAAGATAGGCACGTGATTGTGTGTGTGTGTGTGTGTGTGTGTGTGTGTGTGTGTGTGTGTGTGTATGTGTGTGCATACTACTGCGTGCAAACATGTTCATGTGAGTTAATGGGAGCTTGTAGTTGGCTGAAAGAGCGCGTTGTATGTATTCCAGTGTGCATCGACATAATTATCAGTGTCACTGAGTGATGGCTAATAAGGCCTTGATACGGTGAGACTCTAATGTAAATAATTGAAAAACATAATGTCATGTACAATCTCTCTGGAAATTTGAATACTATTGAAGAAGACAAATATGTTGTGATTGTAAGTTTGTCGCTTTGATTATGGTATTTTTAATTGAATTAACTCGGGCTGGGTATTCACGTGGAAATGTTATGTGTCTGCGTTTTCTCGCCAAGTTGTTAATAAAATCTTAAATTCGAATTGTTTTGTTTTCCCCTCTATTTGCGATGCTCCCTTCTTGTCTCTCTTCACGCCTACCCCTCCTCTCCATTTCACCTCCCCCCTTCCCCCCCTTCCCCCCCCCCCCCCCCTCCTCCCCCATCGACCCCTCCTCCTCTCCACACACACTCGCCCTCCTCCACCCCATCGGCATGCTTAAGTAGTTTCCCATCTTTTTCTTTTTCATTTCCACAAGTCAAAATGTGTCATGAGATTCAGTCTTGTTAGATAATTTCACTACCGTCACATTTGCTCCTCACCACCATTTTGTTTCCATGTGCCCCCTTATTTTTATGCATCATTCATTTCTTATCTCGCAGCTGCCCTGAACACAACAGGTGTCTATCACATCAAATTATTCATGACATGAATAATTCCATCCCGCAGCTGCCTTAATTCCACCCTCCTATGTCCAGCCCACCGCATTCCATATTCCACCCTCCTATGTCCAGCCCACCGCATTCCATATTCCACCCTCCTATGTCCAGCCCACCGCATTCCATATTCCACCCTCCTATGTCCAGCCCACCGCATTCCATATTCCACCCTCCTATGTCCAGCCCACCGCATTCCATATTCCACCCTCCTATGTCCAGCCCACCGCATTCCATATTCCACCCTCCTATGACCAGCCCACCGCATTCCATATTCCACCCTCCTATGTCCAGCCCACTGCATTCCATATTCCACCCTCTGTCCATCCAAGGATCTTGTCTCACTGCTTTCATCTACAATTTGCCCTTCCTCTCTCCTCACCTGCTACTTCATGTTCATCCACAAAACCCTTCATGTTCATACACAAAACCCTTCATGTTCATACACAAAACCCTTCATGTTCATACACAAAACCCTTCATGTTCATACACAAAACCCTTCATGTTCATACACAAAACCCTTCATGTTCATTCACAAAACCTTTCGTCATTTTCCACTCAACTCCTTCTTTCCTCCATTCATCCCTACCTCCGTCCATGTTTACACGGACCTCGTTCACTCTTTGGAACTGTCTTCACACCTCACTGTCCTTCCTCCACACACCCATATAACTCCTCCATGTTTGCGTTCTTCTTTGCCCAGCATACTACCTCCTCCCCCTCCTCCTCCTCCTCCTCCTCCTCCTCCTCCTCCTCCTCCTCCTCCTCCTCCTCCTCCTCGCCCCTGCAAACCCTCCCCATCTCTACCTTTTCATCTTTTTCACTCACCCGCTCACTGTCTCTCCCTTGCCCCCTACCCCACGCATGTCTATATTCTTCCTCTCTCCTTCATCCGATTCCTGTCTCGACCCCACCCCACCCTTTTTTCCCCCGTCTGTGTCCCTATTTTGCTCTATTTGAATAAACCCTGTCTTTTGCCTGAAACATTCCCCCACCTCCCACCCTGCCTTGCCAAGCATCCTGTTGTGATAGTGTGAGCTCACCCCTGTGTTTGTTGCTTTGCAGGACTGACCAGAGTGGACCTGCAGGTCGCGGCTTCAAGTTCATCATCACCGCCATTAGTGAAGGTGAGTCTCCAGCCCCGCCCCCCTCTCCCGAGGGTTCAAAAGGCGCGTTCAAGGGAGACAAATCTGTGTTGACAGAGTGATTAGCTCCCCTGTTGCGGGAGGACAATGACCGATCTCGGGGTGTCTGGGCCTGGGGTCTGTCCTTCGCCGAGCCGCGAACTGTGTGCGTGAAAAGGTTGTCGGTAATTGTACGCTCTCCCCAGCCCCCCTGCCGTGTCGGTCTTCCCTTCTCCATGCCTCAGATCCAGCTGTTGACTGTCTCCCTCTTTCCTTTCATGCCCCCCCCCCTCACTCTCTACCCTACTCTCCTATTCTCTCCTCTTCTCCCTCCTCTTCGCCTCCTCCTCCTCCTCCCACCGCCTTCCTCCTACTCTCCTCCTCCCATAATCACTCACCCATCCCCTTCCTTTTCTACCCAGTCTCGTTATGGAACTAGCTCTTTTCAGGACTTGGTCGCGGAGAGGTTCTTGAGATTGGGAAGCAAAGCATCAGGATTTGAAACATCCGACATGCCTTGCATTGAATGAATGTGGCTACACTGGGTTTTGATAGAAGTTATGATCTTACTTGGAAAGTCTTTCTGTGTGGTTTTTGCTCCTTTCCCTGGATAAACGGTGATGGACTTTGATGTTTTAGTTCCCTGAACACCTCGAGATCGTGACCCTTTCTAATGAGCATGAGGTTTTTCACTTGTGTACAATTCAAAGCATTTGTCCTGACTTGTGTCTTTCGTTGCAATTGTCAGGAAAATTGCTTTTACTTGTGATTTTTCTCTAGGAGTAATTCCTTAGCCAGTTTGAGTGTGCATTACTGACAACCAATGCATGAACGACAGATTTGTCCTTGATGCTGTGTAGTCATTCTATAGACTGTGTATAGCCTGTAGGAAAGAATCTGGAATACGTGATTTTTCTGAAGAAAAAATATCATCTCCACGTCAAGTAATCTCTGCTTAACGTCAAATTTTTACTTCGCTGGCTGGCAAATATTTTGCCCTGGCCACACCCTGAATGAAAGAGGGCGACTGAGAGGCAGATGAACCAGGAGAAGACTTCTGATGTGCTCTTTGATCTCCGTGGCTGTCCTTTTCTTGGGCGAGACCGACATTCCCTCTTTTCACGGCACTCACGCCGTCCCTGCCCGTCTGATCCGGGCATTCCGATGGAGGAAGATGGCGGGCTGTGCTCAGGGTGCGGGAACTACTTTGTCGCCTCTGTCTGTTTACGCTGGAGAGCTCTCTAATGGGGAGATAAGCCAAGGCTACATTTGACTGTGACGTGGGAGAGTGAATCCCGGGGCCTCGCCGCCCAGAAAGGACCTTGTTGGCGGCGCTGCTGTCGATGGACTTCAAGCATCCAGGAGAGTGCCTCCCGCTGCCAGGCATTGAAGCCAACAAGGAGCCCTGCGACTTTGCCCGCCCTCCATTCAAGACGTGGCGCCCGATGCTTGGGACTGCCTGGTAATGGCGCTCACAGCCGGAATAGTCTCATATCTGACTTTGGGCTGGAGGTCTTTGATCAGGAACAGAGTCCGGAATCTGCTCGCTCTGGCTTCCCTTGAGTGGGAGCGCTGCCTTGAAGCCAGGCGCCGCCCCTGCCTGTGTCCCTTTTTTGTATATTAGGACTCCTTCCTCGCCCTGTCCCTTGTCCTCTCTCTCTGTTTAACAGCTGCCCCGAAATGTCTTGGATTGTCTCCTGTACGCAGTGCCTGGTTGAATTTCAGTTCCTGTGTTGTGGTTTTGTGCGTGCGTGTGTGTGTGTGTGTGTGTGTGTGTGTGTGTGTGTGTGTGTGTGTATGGTTGTGTGTGTGTGTGTGATGTGTGTGTGTGTTGTGTGTTTGTGTGTGTTGTGTGTTTGTGTATGCGGCTTGTGTGTGTGTGTCTGTGTGGTGTGTGTGTTTGTGTGGGGATGGTGGGGGGGGTGCTTGTTTGTTTCTGTGTGTGTTGTGTGTGTCG
>JAWQFJ010007543.1:0-12158 GCA_034096865.1 Theodoxus fluviatilis
TCACGCCCACACGCGCTCGGGTAATCTCAGCCGGTGCAACATCGAATTTTGTCAATGCGTTTGCATTTGACAGTATATTTTTACATTGAATAAAAGTTCGTGCCTTATAGCTTTCCCGCTCATTCATCTTTTATCATTCACAGGAGTAACTATACAACAGAGTGGAGAACAGAATGTTGCAATTAACTGCCAACGGAAGAAAAAAAGAGCGATTATTTCCCCCGATATGGTAAAAGATGTTATCGTATCTCCTCTAGACGTAAAAATGTATCGTCATGGAAAACTCATTTGATGAGACGTACACAGCCGCACGTCAGTAATGATCGGAAGTAATACTAGCGAGAAACAAATCAACAACTAAGTATTATAACCATTTTCGACTGTGGCTCCGTTTTATGCAGAGTCAGAATAGCATTGCAATGCTGGAAAAGAACAAAAATTGTTCAACTGGATAAATCGCACTATCATTTCCATTAATTCATCAAACTTTGTAGCAAAGAAAAAATCGCGATAAAGAAGAGAGCAACTGCAACCTTGACACAGAAGGTGTGCAGAATATAGAGCTGAGGTCAACATATTACTTCCCTGGCACCACTTGACAATCTCTGACACATTCCACAGTCGTCTGCACAACTTCCCATGCACTGCGAACCATAAGAAGCCACTGGTATAGTACAAGAAAGGGTGGGTCGTTTCCAACAATATGATGGTACCACCTTCTTCCTCTCTATGTACTCACCCGTTTCGTCCGTCCGGGTGTCCGGGCGTCCGGGCGTCCGGGCGTCCGGGCGTCCGAAAACTTTAACGTAGGATTTTTCTCGGAGACTATTAAGTCTATCAATACCAAATGTGGCATGATGGTGTATGATGGCAAGGCCTAAAAAAATATACATAGTGACTTGACCTTGCTACATGTTGTCTAAAAAACAGCAATTTTTTACATTTTCTCAATTTTCTCTGAAGGTTTTGAGATTGGATACCTCACCTATATATGGTATATAGGCAAAGTAATCCCTATCTTTTGATACCAGTTTGGTTGACCTTGCTTTAAGGTCAAGGTCACAGGAGCTCTTCAAATTTGGATTGTATACATATTTTGAAGTGACCTTGACCCTGAACTATGGAAGATAACTCTTCCAAACTTCATAACGTTGTAGAACATATGTTATACTTTAATTATATGACACACTTGGTCACATATCATGAAGGTCAAGGTCACGTTGACCCTTATGAAATGTGACCAAAATGGGGTAGTGAACCACTAAAAGTGACCATATCTCATGGTAGAAAGTGCCAATAAGCACCATTGTGCTTCCTATGTCTTGAATTAACAGCTTTTTGTTGCATGACTTTGGATGACCTTGACCTTGGGTCAAGGCCACATGTTTTTTGGTAGGAAAAATGTGTAAAGCATTTCTTAGTGTATGATGTCATTGCTATGTTTAGTTGTTTGACCTTGACCTTGAAGGTCACCTGATCGTCAAGGTCATATAAAGGTTAAGGTCAAGCATGTGAGTCGTATGGGCTTTGCCCTTCTTGTTTCCTCTGAAAATTGTGTAAGTCAGACTAACTTTTCATAAATGTTCAAAACTATGCAAAGCACCGAAAAAGCTTAATATACCTTTAAATACAAAGTTATATTCCTCGAATCATTACGGTCAAGTTTTGGTTTACAGGACGCTCCAAGATGTTTTAACACCTGTGATAGCCTGGTTGTAGTTGTCGTTGTTATCATCGTCGTCGACGTCAAAATCGTTATTGTAGTCGCCGTCAATGGTTGTTTCATCTACGATCGTACTACAACAGTTTTTCCAACTGAAAGACGTCATCCAAGAGTCCGTCAGTACTCGTAATTCTATTTACGTAAGTAACTACAAATACGACGTCTATCCTGTCCATTGCAATGTTGAAAAACCAGCATCCACGATATAATTGTGAAATCACACACACACACACACACACAAACACATACGCACATACACACACACATGCACACACACACATGCACGCACACACACACACACACAAACACATACACACATATATACACAATTACACACACACACAGCACGCACACACACACGCACACAAACTCACGCACACACGTAAGCATACGCACACACACACGCACGCACGCGCACACACGCACCCATGCAGTCACACATACACATACGCGGGCGCTCGCACGCACACACACACATACGCACGCACGCACACACACACACACACACACACACACACACACGCACACACACACAAACACAAACACACACTCGCAAGCACACACACGCATGCACTGACGCACGCACGCACACACACACACACACACACACACACACACACACACACACACACACACACACACACACACACACACACACACACATACACACACTCGCAACCATGCGCGCGCACACACACACATACAGACACGATGGTGACTCGTTTGTAACATGATTAGATCTCTCCACATTTAAATGAACTCCAGAAGAGGACTCTCAAGTTTGAAAACTGCGGAAAAAGTGCTTCTGATCAAAGAAAACAAACACCCATTTGAGATTCAAGTCACACAACTGACATTTGGCCAAGACCTAACTTATGTTGCATGCACGTGTCAACGGCAAATAAAAATGAGCTACGAGTTTGAATGAGAGTTAGCAAGACCGCAGCGTGTAACAACACCAAACACTTGCCCGATCTGTTCGCGAGTTTGAAACGTGATCTGTTGACAAAGTGGAGTGTTGTGCAATCAAACGAAGTTTTCCTCTATTGAAATTGCACTGCCTATCTGATGACGTCAAATATAATTTTTTAGGGGTATTTCTTCATTCTGAAACTCTCGGAGTATACTTGGGAATGGCCCAGCTTTCTGAATTGAATAATTCTCAAAGTTACTGGAGTTACCTCCGCGGATGAGTTTTCGACTGTATATCGATTTGAACGAGGTATCCCAGCAGCTCAATAAGGAAGGACCGGTCACGTGTTTGTATGTATATGACTGTATTGCACGTAGTCTTCTTATTTGCATCTGCGAGATTTCCATTGAAGGGCTGCGAAATTTCCATTGAAGGGCTGCGATATTTCTATTGAAGGGATGAAAGGGTGAAAGTGCGTGAGGAATTGAAATGTACTGCCTATCAGCCTTTGAAGGTCATGACAGGTCAGAAAGCATGAAAAGCACTAGAATAGTTTAGAATAAACGCAAATCAAGTGACGATGTCCTTATGTATTCCCCTCTGACGAATCGCGTAGGGAGGCGTGGTGGGTTTATTCTGACCCCCAACCCACAGGGGGATGGAGGATGGATGGATGGATGGTGTTTTACGGCCTATCAGCCTTTGTAGGCTATGTAAGGCCATCAAGCACGAAAATCACTAGAACAGTAGAGAGTAAATACAAATTAAGTAACGGTGTCCCTAGTTATTCGCCTCTTACGAATCGCGTAGGGAGACGCGGTGGGTCAGTACAGGGGGCGGGGATGGAGGAAGTGGGTGAAAGAAGCGCCATTCAGCCTGTATACTGAATGACGAGAGGAGAAAGAACTTCCAGATTCATCCACATTCTTTGCAGGACTATCCCAGCAAACATCAAACTCTCTTTCTTTCTGAGACAATCTTCCTTCTTTTCCGTTGGGGGTTGAAAGCAGAGACCCACCGCGTATCCCTATACTATTCGTAAGAGGCGAATACATAGGGACATCGTGACCTGAATTGCTTTTACTTCGAATTATTCTAGTAATGTTCGTGCTTAATAGCTTGGTTGATGATGGTTGATGGTTGATGGTTAATGGTTGATGGTTGTTCCTCGGATCCGAAGATCATCTGGGTTGGTGCAGACATGCCCTCTGGTGGGTATGCAGGCCAATCCTTGAGTGGCATATTCTGCCACACGTTGGGCAAGGGAATCCCTGGGCAGGTGGGCTCCGGGCAGCCCATGTCTTCCTTCTTCCCCGCCTTTCATCCGTGGCCTCTCTCCTAGATGCTTCGAGGGTCTCAGCTCCGCGCACTGATGAAGCTCTCCACCTGTATTTTAATAACCTGATAGCTTTACATAGCCTACAAAGGTTGATAGGCCGTAAAACACTATCCATCGATCCTTCCGCTTCCTACTTGGACGATAGTTATCTTGTCCACATTAGTTTATTGTTGCACGCACAGTACGGGGATCGGTTACATTCAGTTTTATATCATATTAAAGTATTAACATGACCCCGATATCTTTAACAGTTTCCTGTTAAAACTGTTAGAGGGATAAAGTGCTTGGAATTTCAAAGATCCATTGGAGATGAAACGCGCCATAACTAACTAGGAAATGATACAGTACTCTACAACACCTGAGACGGGTCCTAGAGGACCATGATATGCTGGCGCGGGCAATCCAAAGATCATTTCTGGTCTTTTTTGTTTGCTTGATCGCTGTAATCGTACAGGAATAGTATCAACATTGGGAAACAAAAAAGTAGGCAGTGTCAAAAGGGCATTTACCCTTCATCGTCTTGATGTAAATGCAAGAATAACAGCAGTGGGAGGATGCATGGATGGATGGATGGATGGATGGATTGATGGATGGATGGATGGATGGATGGATGGATGCATGCATGGATGGATGCATGCATGGATGGATGGATGGATGGATGGATGGATTGATGAATGGATGGATGGATGGATGGATGGATGAATGGATGGATGAATGGATGGATGGATGGATGAATGGAGTTTTACACCCTATCAGCTTTTGCAGGCTATGCAAGGCCATTAAGCACGAACATCACTAGAAGAGTTCCAAGTAAGCGCAATTCAAGTCTCGATGTCAATAGTTATTCGCCTATTAAGCCTGTTCTTAATTAACAAATAAATCTTGGTTAATATTCACCAAGTCTTGGCAAATTACTTATTGTCAAACATTCGGCAAAAATTTGGCAACTATTGCGCCTAGTCTTGATACATTTTTACCTTCATAATAGTTTGACGAAACCAAGCCAAGATCTCGCAAACAAAGGATATTTGCGATATGGTATCGATCGGCATCGTGCCTATACCGTAAGTGTGAAATGGCTGTAAATGTATAGAAGCGCCACTTTCCCCCCCGCCATTGTGCTCTGAGGGGATCTCACGAATATCTCGCGCCGATAGCTATTGGCATTACCTGACGAGCCAATATCTCAAGTCTGGGCAAATATTTGCCAAGTCTTGGCGAAAACCAATTAAGAATCGGAACACTTGACCAAATATTTAGCGAATTTATCCCAAGGCCCGGCTAATTTTGCTCGCATACTTGGCTAGTATTTGCCAAGACTTGGCAAACACCAGGTAAGAACCGGCTTTTAGTATCGTGTAGGGAGACACGGTGGGTTTATTCTGACCCCAAACCCAAAGGGGGTCAGCAGAGCGAGTACAGAGCAAAGATCGTTCAATCTATATTAACCACACAATCACTGGCATCAACTGGTCAAATACAGAAACTGAAAAGTCGCCAGTGAAGAGAAAGAAGATATGACAGGCGAGACGCAGGAACGAGCAGTGGAGTCCTGCGTTGCCTAGACACGAGGACAGCGAGGATCTTGTCAACATGGTGACATCGACCTGTTCCTCGCAAGATCCTCGCTTCCCTCGCGTCTGTGCAACGCTCTTTGTTGATATTTGTTTTCTCGGCACCACAAGACAATCTCTGGCACAGCCCACCATCGCCTGCACAAGTTGCTCTGTAATGAATGAATGAATGAAAATAAAAAGGAGGGAGGAAAGGAGGAAGGAAGGGGGTGAAATGAAGGATGGATGGATGGAGTTTAACGGCCTACCAACCTTTGAAGGCTGCGTAAGGTCATTGAGTAAGAAAAACACTAGAATAGTTTAGAGTAAGCCTTATTCACGTCACGATATCCCTAGCTATTCGCTTCTTACGATTCGCGTAGAGATAGATGCGGTGGGTCTATTCTGGCCCCCAACCCACAAAGGACATGAATGCAGGACGAGTTTGGAGAATGAAGGAAGGAATGAACAGACGAAAATGACGAACAAACGAACGAGCGAATGAATGAATGAAGGATGGATGGAGTACGTTCTGTGGCCTATCCTCCTTCAAATGCTATTTAAGGCAATGTCTCGCGATAACCTATGAAAGTAAGAGTAAGATCAGTCGAGTCACAAATGTCCTATTATTTGCCTCTTACGAATCGCGTAGCGAGACCTGGTGGGTCAATTCTTGTAACCCCCAACTTACAGAGAGGCGAGGTGGTGGCGAATGAAT
The DNA here is from genome assembly GCA_034096865.1 of Theodoxus fluviatilis. Taxonomy (NCBI): domain Eukaryota; kingdom Metazoa; phylum Mollusca; class Gastropoda; order Cycloneritida; family Neritidae; genus Theodoxus; species Theodoxus fluviatilis. The sequence continues at coordinate 6,247 of JAWQFJ010007543.1, forward strand.
GAACGAACAAAGGAATGATGAATGAATGAGCGAACGAACACCTCCCCCCATTCCCCTCCCAACACCTCTGTTTACCCCTTTGATGTATAAATATCCATGGACATTTCGCACGTGTAAACAAAAACGATAGATTTCAACAGAATTCGCTGGATTTTTGACTCACATGCAAAGCAAAAGTGAGTCTATGTACTCATCCGTGACGTCCGTCCGGGCGGGCGTCCGGGCGTCCTGTCGTCCGTAAAATAATTTAACGTTTGACTTTTCTTGGACACTATTAAATCTATTAACACCAAATGTGGAATGATGGTGTATGATGACAAGGCCTCAAATTCATACACTGTGACTCGACCTTGCTTCAAGGTTAAGGTCGCAGGGGCCATACATGTTGTCTAAAAACAGCCGTTTTTCACATTTTCCCAATTTTCTCTTACGGTTTTGACATTGGATGCCTGACCTATATTTAGTATATAGGGCAAAAAAAGCTCTATCTTTTGATACCAGTTTGGTTGACCTTGCTTCGAGGTCAAGGTCACAGGAGCTCTTCAAAGTTGAATTGTATACATATTGTGAAGTGACCTTGACCCTGAACTATGAAAGATAACTGCTTCAAACTTCATAATTGTGTTAGGCACATGTCATACTTACATCATTAGCCACATTTGGTCACATATCATCAAGGTCACTTGAACATGTATGAAATGTGACCAAATTGGTCAGTAAACAAGGCCATGTAAAGGCGCCGCAGGCGCCTGCATGGAAACAAATCCATGAAAACAAATCTAGATGGTAGTGCCGCAGGCTCCAAACTTATAGGCTCCAAACTTGGTGATGGCAGCTGTCTGCAGGGACTCTAACTGCTTGGCATTGTGAGTTTCCACAAGTTTGCGTTTGCAGTACAGATGGAGAACTGGGCTGTGGTTTTGTTCTCCACTATTCGCTGAAGCAGAGTCAGCAGTGTTGGCTGGTGGTCTGCTGATTCTTGACTTGATGACCCACACATCCTCCTCAGTGTGGCGGCCTTCTCGCACCCTATTGAGCAACTGAGCAAAATGGCAGTCCTCTTTCTGCCGCATGATCTCTGTCAGCTCAAACATGCCCGCTCTGTCGCCGAGTTGAGTTGAGTTGGAAAACCTCTGTACATAGTTCACAACACAACCTCTGTACATAGTTCACAGCACAACCTCTCAGCATGTGAGTCGTGTGGGCTTTGCCCTTCTTGTTAAAAATACTTTACTCGCTAGAGCATTGGAATCATTATAACTTAGTGCATGAGTCACATGAGACCATTGATTTTTTCCCCAATACAATCCAGTCTTCAACAAAAAAGCTGTCACAGGGCCTTCATGCTAACGCCAATTTTTTGGCTATATTTCATACCTGTATTAGAACCAACAAGCAGATTCAGTAAATGCACGGACATGTCAGCTTAGTGGTAACAAGGACTATTTTTGCACAGTAACGAACACACCCGATCACAAGTCGGTGCGCAGGTCCTCATAGCAAACATTCAAGTTCTCTACAGAGAGAGTTCAGCTGGCATCCGACAGATTAATGTGTCATCGCAGAACTAATTTCCACTCAATCTTATTTTTGCATAATGTAGGTACCTTTCAGTTTCACCCAATCAACCACACAACTACTCATGCAGGCCTCAATTTGTTCATCACACACTACCATAACTCCAATGCCAGAACGTTACTACACATCATCTACACACACAGGCACAAATCTTTTTTCAGGGCACCCGTGCTTCTGCATACCTCTGTAACATGGAAATCTAGTACATATCAGTGTACTCTTGTCTACAGTAGAGTTTGTGGATTGGAATTATCTTCGGTCATTCAGAGCAAGCAACAACAGACAGCCGTGAAGAGCGACTGACAGAGTAAAGCAGAGAGAAGGAGTTACATTTGCGTGCATATCCCAAACTGATTAACTGATGGGTAAGGGATAAACACTCTAATTATAGATTATCTGACGCACATGTTCAATCGGTAGGACGGGGTCACTCCTCCTCAAACATACGACAACGTTATCCCTGCTATCAGGCCGGTAAGCCACTCGGGCTCAAAATGATGATCTTCACTTTTTTGGTACCTCACATATGAAATCGACAGATGCCTACCTTCTACCCTGGCTCTTAATCAGGAGGGGCGCAGTTTGTAACTGAAGCAGGCATGCAATTCCCTAGCGAATCATATTGCTCCATATTGCTGATCCACAACCAAGCAGCGTCTTGCGGTGGCTGGGCTGTTCTTCTGTTGTGCACGCAGCGGCGTCCATAGGAGGGCAAGTGAATATATAGGGTATACCTCAATTGGGGTCTAAATGCCAAGATCACCCATCCAAAAGTGTGCACAATGGTTTGGGGAGACTGGATTGTATGTGTGGGGAGCTGCCCAAACACAGCAGGGGTGCGCATGGTGCACGTATGCACTCCGAGTAAATCAAGGATCGCACAACATATGCGGTGGCTAATGCGAGGAAGAGGGTAGTTATGTAAAACAATGAAGGGCGTGAATCAGCCCACACACCGATCTATGCACAGGTGCGGATAATGTGATTCTGTAAGCTAAGAGACCATGGAACGGGCCGTGTGCTGTGGGAACGATGTCCTCGACCAGCCATATGTGACTCCAGTATACCCTCAACTCACAATCCACTCGCAGGGACCCCAGAGCAGGGGACAACATAACTGGAGGTGGGTCCCGTAAGAACCTGGCATGTGTGTACCGGGAATATGTGCTCCAGTGTGAGGACACGATTGCGAGTGATACTTATCAGGTCACACGCGCAGGAATGTGATTGGACATGACCAGTTTGCTCAGTTGACTCAATAAAATCTCAAGCGGGCGCCGATTGAATTTCAGGTAAAGAAAATATGCATCCTTAACCGCCCACACTGAGGGGAAGTGTGTTGGGGTCATCATGAGTCAATAGATCCGCATACCTAACCAGCCCAACACTGGATGACTCACCGGGCTTTAAGCAGTAAATTTGAGACTAATCCACAAGCCAACGTTTCTCCATCTGTATGCAGACGCAAACTTGCTGGCAACCACATGCCAAGCAGTAGAGTACCCTGCAACAGCTGACAGCATCAACCAAGTTGTGGAGCCTGTAAGTGCTTAGTCGGCTCGGGCCTTGCGGCTAATACACCATCTAGATTGCTTTTCATGGATTTGTTTATGCCCCATGCAGGCGCCCTGCGGGCGCCTTTACATGCTCTTCGGTATTACCTGACCAATTTGGTCAAAGTTTTCAATACAGGTCTTCAAGATGACCTGATGATTTGTGACCAAAGTGGCTAATGATGTGAGTATGACATGTGCCTAACACATCTGATGAAGTTTGAAGCCGTACTCTTTCATAGTTCAGGGTCAGGTCCACTTCACAATAGGTTCATTCAACTTTGAGAGCTCCTGTGACTTGACCTCGAAGACAGGTCCACAAACTGGTATCAAAGATAAGTCATTTTGTTATTTTTTTGATTGCCCCCTATATCTTTAAATATCCGGTCAGGCAATCCCATGTCAAAACCGTTAGAGAAAGTGGGGAAAATTGGTAAAAACGGCCTTGTTTTTTTAAGAAACTTACTGCCCTGCGACCTTAACCTTTGAACGTTAAGTGTCACGGAGTTCCAACAGGGTGTATGAAAATTTTGAGCGCCTGTCCATCAACACCATCAGTCCACATTGGTGTTAATAGATTTTAATGTGTCCAAGACAAATCAAACTTTAAATAGTTTACGGACGACAGGCGCCCGTACGCCGCCCGGACGGACGTCCACGGATGAAGTACATAGACTCCTTTTGCTTTGCTGTGAGTCAAAATTCCGCGATTCTGTTAAATCTATCGTTTTTGTTACAGTTCTAATGTCCATGGATTTTTTAACATCAAGGGGTAAACCTGGGTGTTGGAGGGAATGGTGGGGTTTCGTTGCGTCATTACTTCATTCATTCCTTTGTTTTGTCATTCATCGCACCCTCGCCTCTCTGTAAATTGGGGTTCAAGGCTTGACCCACCAGGTCTCGCTACGCGATTCGTAGAGGCAATGATAGGACATTTGTGACTCGCTGATCTTACTCTTACTTCATAGTTCTCGCGAGACATTGCCTTAAATACATTTGAGGAGGATAGGCCACAGAACGTACTCCATCCATCCTTCATTCTTCATTCGCTCGTCGTTTTTTCGTCATTTTTGTCTGTTCTTTCTTCCTTCATTCTCCAACTCGTCCCCGCATTCATGTCCTTTGTTGTTTGGGGGCCGTATAGACCCACCGCCTTATCTCTACCGAATCGTAGAAGCGATATGCTAGGATATCGTGACGTGAATAGCTTACTCTAAACTATTCTAGTGTTTTCTTACTCCCTGACCTTACGTCCTTCAAGGTTGTTAGGCGTTAACTCCATCCTCCTCCTCATTTCCACCCCGTTTCCCCTTTCCTCTTTCCCTACACCCTCTTTTTGTTTCATTCAATTCATTCATTACAGAGCCTTTGGGCACAGGCGATTTGGGTGGGCGTTCCAGTAGATTGTCCTTGTGTGCCGAAAAACATATTCACAAAAGCGTTGCACATCACCGAGGGGGAAGGAAAAGGAGCGTTGGCAGAGTGCACAGGGTGTCGATGTCCCCTGTGGTGAACAAATCCGCGGAATGGGTCTACGGTGTCGAGCAACGCCAGGCTCCCCACACTGCTCGTCTTCCTGCAGTCTCCGGGCCTGTGCCATATAGTCGTTACTCTCACTGGGGCTACTTTTCAGTGTTCTGTATTTTGCCAAGTTTAGGGCCAGTGAAGTGTGTGGTTATATAGATATGAACGATCGTTGCCTCTGTACCTCCGATCTGCTGACCCCCTTGTGGGTCTCTCGGCGGTCAGAACATAACCCACCTGTCCTCCCTACACGAAATTATCTAACAGCCGGGTTGTCGTTTATCCTGGTGTGTTGGCCAAGTCTTGGCAATACTAGCCAGTAGACTACAATTAGCCGGCCTTGGGATAAAATTCGCTAAGAGTTCTGGTCAGTGTTCCGATTCTAATTGTGTTGTTCGCAAGACTTTGGGCAATTTTGCCCCGAACTTGGATAGTGGCTCGTCAGGTGTAATGCCAATGCTAGCGCGTCGAGATTATTCGTGACGCCATGCCACCAGAGACGAATGGCGGGGGGGGGAAATGGGCGCCACCGGCACTAGAACCAGAGTACAGCCATTTCCCACCATGTGAGTATCATGTCACAGATTCACGGATTCCCGAGGATACCGTTATCGCAAATATCCTTTTGTTTGGGACAGATCCCTCTTGGCTTGGGTTTCGTCCACTGTTAGAAGAGTAAAATGTATCTAAGACTAGGCGCAGTAGCAGTGCCACCAATTTTGCCGAATGTTTGACATATAAGTAATTTGAGCTCCCGAGACTTTTGGTTGAAGTATTACCAAATTATTTTGTTTAATTTAGAACAGGCTTTTAATAGGCGAATAACTACTTTGCCATCGCGGACTTTTGGATTGAGGGGGGGGAGCCAGGTAACGGGGAACTCTTCTTGTGGATTTCGTGCTTTTATGCCTTGGGCCTTATCCTGCTAACAAGGCTGATAGGTTTTAATACTCCGAAATTCATCCCATCCCATCCATCCTCCCACTCCATCCATCCATGCCGCCATCCTCCATCCATCCCATGCCATCCAGTCCATCCATCAATTTCCTCCATCCATCCATCCTCTCCATGCTGCATCCATCCGTGCATGCATCCCTCCCTCAGCCATCCATCCGTCCCATCCCAGCCATGCCGATCCATCCATTCCATGCATCCTCCCACTGCTGTTAATTCTTGCATTTTATCGATCCAAGACGGATGAAGGAGTAAATGATGCCCTCCTTCGATCACCCGGAGCCTAACTGTTTTTGTTTCCCC
>JAWQFJ010007544.1:0-7500 GCA_034096865.1 Theodoxus fluviatilis
TGCATCATGGCAGTTTGTTTTGTTGCTTTGTTTTCCCCCCTCATTTGGCCGAGAGCCAATTCAACCTATAGGGAAAACAAGGAGACTTCTGGGTTTTTTGGTTCCTCAGCCTTTCAGCAGCTACAAGTCTTGTATGTTTGTCTGGTGAGGTGTGGGACAGGGTGTAACACCCCTTCCTTAGTGGCATTGTCTGGTGAGGTGTGGGACAGGGTGTAACACCCCTTCCTTAGTGGCATTGTCTGGTGAGGTGTGGGACAGGGTGTAACACCCCTTCATTAGTGGCATTGTCTGGTGAGGTGTGGGACAGCGGTGTAACACCCCTTCATTAGTGGCATTGTCTGGTGAGGTGTGGGACAGGGTGTAACACCCCTTCCTTAGTGGCATTGTCTGGTGAGGTGTGGGACAGGGTGTAACACCCCTTCCTTAGTGGCATTGTCTGGTGAGGTGTGGGACAGGGTGTAACACCCCTTCCTTAGTGGCATTGTCTGGTGAGGTGTGGGACAGGGTGTAACACCCCTTCCTTAGTGGCATTGTCTGGTGAGGTGTGGGACAGGGTGTAACACCCCTTCCTTAGTGGCATTGTCTGGTGAGGTGTGGGACAGGGTGTAACACCCCTTCCTTAGTGGCATTGTCTGGTGAGGTGTGGGACAGGGTGTAACACCCCTTCCTTAGTGGCATTGTCTGGTGAGGTGTGGGACAGGGTGTAACACCCCTTCCTTAGTGGCATTGTCTGGTGAGGTGTGGGACAGGGTGTAACACCCCTTCCTTAGTGGCATTGTCTGGTGAGGTGTGGGACAGGGTGTAACACCCCTTCATTAGTGGCATTGTCTGGTGAGGTGTGGGACAGGGTGTAACACCCCTTCATTAGTGGCATTGTCTGGTGAGGTGTGGGACAGGGTGTAACACCCCTTCCTTAGTGGCATTGTCTGGTGAGGTGTGGGACAGGGTGTAACACCCCTTCCTTAGTGGCATTGTCTGGTGAGGTGTGGGACAGGGTGTAACACCCCTTCCTTAGTGGCATTGTCTGGTGAGGTGTGGGACAGGGTGTAACACCCCTTCCTTAGTGGCATTGTCTGGTGAGGTGTGGGACAGGGTGTAACACCCCTTCCTTAGTGGCATTGTCTGGTGAGGTGTGGGACAGGGTGTAACACCCCTTCCTTAGTGGCATTGTCTGGTGAGGTGTGGGACAGCGGTGTAACACCCCTTCCTTAGTGGCATTGTCTGGTGAGGTGTGGGACAGGGTGTAACACCCCTTCCTTAGTGGCATTGTCTGGTGAGGTGTGGGACAGGGTGTAACACCCCTTCCTTAGTGGCATTGTCTGGTGAGGTGTGGGACAGGGTGTAACACCCCTTCCTTAGTGGCATTGTCTGGTGAGGTGTGGGACAGGGTGTAACACCCCTTCCTTAGTGGCATTGTCTGGTGAGGTGTGGGACAGGGTGTAACACCCCTTCCTTAGTGGCATTGTCTGGTGAGGTGTGGGACAGGGTGTAACACCCCTTCCTTAGTGGCATTGTCTGGTGAGGTGTGGGACAGGGTGTAACACCCCTTCCTTAGTGGCATTGTCTGGTGAGGTGTGGGACAGGGTGTAACACCCCTTCCTTAGTGGCATTGTCTGGTGAGGTGTGGGACAGGGTGTAACACCCCTTCCTTAGTGGCATTGTCTGGTGAGGTGTGGGACAGGGTGTAACACCCCTTCCTTAGTGGCATTGTCTGGTGAGGTGTGGGACAGGGTGTAACACCCCTTCCTTAGTGGCATTGTCTGGTGAGGTGTGGGACAGGGTGTAACACCCCTTCCTTAGTGGCATTGTCTGGTGAGGTGTGGGACAGGGTGTAACACCCCTTCCTTAGTGGCATTGTCTGGTGAGGTGTGGGACAGGGTGTAACACCCCTTCCTTAGTGGCATTGTCTGGTGAGGTGTGGGACAGGGTGTAACACCCCTTCCTTAGTGGCATTGTCTGGTGAGGTGTGGGACAGGGTGTAACACCCCTTCCTTAGTGGCATTGTCTGGTGAGGTGTGGGACAGGGTGTAACACCCCTTCCTTAGTGGCATTGTCTGGTGAGGTGTGGGACAGGGTGTAACACCCCTTCCTTAGTGGCATTGTCTGGTGAGGTGTGGGACAGGGTGTAACACCCCTTCCTTAGTGGCATTGTCTGGTGAGGTGTGGGACAGGGTGTAACACCCCTTCCTTAGTGGCATTGTCTGGTGAGGTGTGGGACAGGGTGTAACACCCCTTCATTAGTGGCATTGTCTGGTGAGGTGTGGGACAGGGTGTAACACCCCTTCATTAGTGGCATTGTCTGGTGAGGTGTGGGACAGGGTGTAACACCCCTTCCTTAGTGGCATTGTCTGGTGAGGTGTGGGACAGCGGTGTAACACCCCTTCATTAGTGGCATTGTCTGGTGAGGTGTGGGACAGCGGTGTAACACCCCTTCCTTAGTGGCATTGTCTGGTGAGGTGTGGGACAGGGTGTAACACCCCTTCCTTAGTGGCATTGTCTGGTGAGGTGTGGGACAGGGTGTAACACCCCTTCCTTAGTGGCATTGTCTGGTGAGGTGTGGGACAGGGTGTAACACCCCTTCCTTAGTGGCATTGTCTGGTGAGGTGTGGGACAGGGTGTAACACCCCTTCCTTAGTGGCATTGTCTGGTGAGGTGTGGGACAGGGTGTAACACCCCTTCCTTAGTGGCATTGTCTGGTGAGGTGTGGGACAGGGTGTAACACCCCTTCCTTAGTGGCATTGTCTGGTGAGGTGTGGGACAGGGTGTAACACCCCTTCCTTAGTGGCATTGTCTGGTGAGGTGTGGGACAGCGGTGTAACACCCCTTCATTAGTGGCATTGTCTGGTGAGGTGTGGGACAGGGTGTAACACCCCTTCCTTAGTGGCATTGTCTGGTGAGGTGTGGGACAGGGTGTAACACCCCTTCCTTAGTGGCATTGTCTGGTGAGGTGTGGGACAGGGTGTAACACCCCTTCCTTAGTGGCATTGTCTGGTGAGGTGTGGGACAGGGTGTAACACCCCTTCCTTAGTGGCATTGTCTGGTGAGGTGTGGGACAGGGTGTAACACCCCTTCCTTAGTGGCATTGTCTGGTGAGGTGTGGGACAGGGTGTAACACCCCTTCCTTAGTGGCATTGTCTGGTGAGGTGTGGGACAGCGGTGTAACACCCCTTCCTTAGTGGCATTGTCTGGTGAGGTGTGGGACAGGGTGTAACACCCCTTCCTTAGTGGCATTGTCTGGTGAGGTGTGGGACAGCGGTGTAACACCCCTTCATTAGTGGCATTGTCTGGTGAGGTGTGGGACAGCGGTGTAACACCCCTTCATTAGTGGCATTGTCTGGTGAGGTGTGGGACAGGGTGTAACACCCCTTCCTTAGTGGCATTGTCTGGTGAGGTGTGGGACAGCGGTGTAACACCCCTTCATTAGTGGCATTGTCTGGTGAGGTGTGGGACAGGGTGTAACACCCCTTCCTTAGTGGCATTGTCTGGTGAGGTGTGGGACAGGGTGTAACACCCCTTCCTTAGTGGCATTGTCTGGTGAGGTGTGGGACAGCGGTGTAACACCCCTTCCTTAGTGGCATTGTCTGGTGAGGTGTGGGACAGGGTGTAACACCCCTTCATTAATGGCATTGTCTGGTGAGGTGTGGGACAGGGTGTAACACCCCTTCCTTAGTGGCATTGTCTGGTGAGGTGTGGGACAGGGTGTAACACCCCTTCCTTAATGGCATTGTCTGGTGAGGTGTGGGACAGGGTGTAACACCCCTTCCTTAGTGGCATTGTCTGGTGAGGTGTGGGACAGGGTGTAACACCCCTTCCTTAGTGGCATTGTCTGGTGAGGTGTGGGACAGCGGTGTAACACCCCTTCCTTAGTGGCATTGTCTGGTGAGGTGTGGGACAGGGTGTAACACCCCTTCCTTAGTGGCATTGTCTGGTGAGGTGTGGGACAGGGTGTAACACCCCTTCCTTAGTGGCATTGTCTGGTGAGGTGTGGGACAGGGTGTAACACCCCTTCCTTAGTGGCATTGTCTGGTGAGGTGTGGGACAGGGTGTAACACCCCTTCCTTAGTGGCATTGTCTGGTGTGGTGTGGGACAGGGTGTAACACCCCTTCCTTAGTGGCATTGTCTGCAGTGGCTCAGAAACCCCAGACCTTAGAGGCAGTCTCCTTTCTAATGGCCCCACACGAAGTTCCTGCCAATTTTGTTCCTGCTTCCCCTCCTCCTCGTCCGCGTCCTCGTTCTCATCCTCGTCCTCCTCCTCCTCCTCGTCCTCCTCCTCCTCCTCCTCCTCCTCTTTCTTCTCATCTTTCTTCTTCTCCTCCTCCTCCTCGTCGTCGTCGTCTTCCTCCTCGTCCTCGTCGTCCTCCTTATTCTCCTTTCTTCTCCTTGTCGTCGTCCTCCTTATATTCGTCCTCCTCGTCTTCCTCCTTCTCCTTACAGTGCAAGCTATTCATAAACTAGCGGAAGACAGATCCATTATCCGCTGGAATCCTGTACGCCCCTGTCCCCACCTACTCAGCACAATGGATCCCTTACTCGACATGTTGACGACCCCCACCCACGCTTGCTCCGCTTCCTCCGCAACCCTTTACCAGAGAGGAGTGTGGCTGATCCCACAATTGCAGTGGGTGTCTGATCCCTTCAATTAGACTGGGCTACATTCACCCCCACCCCGGGCAGGGCCCACTTTATCCTTCAACTGCCTCTTCCACCCACCAAGCCTCTCCCACCGAAAAGAGCAGACGAAATTTGAGTCGTGGTCCTCCCCTACCTAATCTGGGGTGAACAGCCTTCACTGCCTTGTGTGGGTGTTTGTGTCTGCCACCTTTCCCTCATTGTCTTCTGTAAAACACATCCGTACCCCCCACCCCACCTCCCTCCACATCCCACCCAAATTTTGACCCCCTGACCCGAGGGATTCTGTTCTGATGCCCAGTGATCAGGGGGTAAAGTGTAAGCGGTTTGAGACCCAGACAAAGGGTGTAAGTCGCTATAAAAAAAACCACACCTTTACCTTTGATACTCGTCCCAAGGACTGCTGATATAGCATTCCTGGTTGTCCTCCAGATCAGGCGCTTGAACAGCGATATATCATTGTAGGTGAGACATCGGCCGCCACCTCAAATCCTCTGTTGAAGTTCAAAGAGTGTTTGTGAATGATTATGTGTGCCCTCGCATCTTGTGAGTATGTGTGTGTGTGTGTGTGTGTGTGAGAGAGAGAGAGAGAGAGAGAGAGAGAGAGAGAGAGAGAGAGAGAGAGAGAGAGAGAGAGAGAGTGTGTGTGTGTGTTTCAAATGAGGACCAATGGTTGATGGTCACATTTGCCTGATGTGCAAATACTCAGTAAACGAAGAAATGGAATTGAGTGGAGCGGGTTGGATTGGAGTTGGAGTTGGAGTAGAGTGGAGTTGGAGTGCTGTTGGATTGAATTGGAGTGGAGTGGAATGGAATGGAGCTGTGTGGAGTGTAGTGGAGTGAAGTGGAATTTGAGTGGAAGACCACAGGTTCCATTTGATGAGTGGGGCACCCGAAGTCAGCCGTCATATGTGGTTTGATTGTATTAAAAATTCTTTGCCTTCTTTATGGTTCTACATTGACTCAGACACAGAGTGTTCGTCAAGACAGGGCGAAATGGCTTGGAAATGAATGAATGAATGAATAAACGAAGGAATAATGGACGAATGAACAAACGGTTGAATGAATGAATGAACGAAAGAGTGAACGAATAATTATTATGGATGGAAGGATGAATGCAGGAAGGAAGAAAATAATGAATAAATAAATAAAGGAAGGAACGAAAGAAAGAAAGAAAGAAAGAGAGACTGACTGACTGACTGACTGACTGACTGACTGACTGACTGACTGACTGACTGACTGAATGAATGAACGGGGCCTATCAGCTTTTGAAAGCTATGTACAGCCGAGGATGCCCAAAATCCCTGGCAGAGCTGGTTAGAGTAAGACCAAAACGTCTCGATTTGACCCTCGTCATTCGCCTTGTACGAAATCGCAGAGGGACACGCGGTGGGTCTATTCTAACCCCCAACCCACAGGGGGTTTCTACAGAAGACTGCGCAACGACTGATATCATCGATCCTAGTGGCCAAGAACTGACAACGAGGGCGGCAATGGTGCTATATGTACAAGAACAGCTGTCTATTAGGCAAGGTCCAGCCTGAATGAGCCGACTGTCAATAAAGTCAATATCAATGCATGAAGGTAGATTGGAGTAATGGTGCAAGCCCATTAAGACTGCAAATTTGCCTCTTTCATCAGCTGATTCTCCTATGTGCTGCATCCACGCTTTCGCCGACGTAGAGGTTAACAAGAGCTAATGGTTGTCTTGAGTGGAAATGCCTGAGGCGAGTTGAATCGCTGATTTCGCACAATCTATGCTCTACGTCTTGCACTCACCCACTTACCTACTCACTCACTCACACGCTTACTCACTCGCTCCCTCAACCACTCACTCGACCACTCAACCACAGCCACTCACACTCTGTCTTTCACGCAATCACTCGCTCGCTCGCTCACTCACTCACTCAATCAACCGCTCACTTTCTCACTCACTCCCTTCCTCCCCCTCTCCCCCTTTCACTCTCTCACTCACTCTACTCATTAACTCGCTCACTCTCTCCACTCACTCTCTTACTCACTCCACTCAATCACTCACTCACTCACTCACTCACTCACTCACTCACTCACTCACTCACTCACTCACTCACTCACTCACTCACTCACTCACTCACTCACTCACTCACTCACTCACTCACTCTCTCACTCAATCACTCACTCACTCTCTCTCACTCACTCACTCACTCACTCACTCACTCACTCACTCACTCACTCACTCACTCACTCACTCACTCACTCACTCACTCACTCACTCACTCACTCACTCACTCACTCACTCACTCACTCACTCACTCAGCACTCACTCACTCACTCACTCACTCACTCACTCTCACTCACTCACTCACTCACTCACTCACTCACTCACTCACTCACTACTCCTCACTCACTCACTCACTCACTCACTCACTACTCACTCACTCACTCACTCACCACTCACTCACTCACTCACCTCACTCACTCACTCACTCACTCACTCACTCACTCACTCACTCACTCACTCACTCACTCACTCACTCACTCACTCACTCACTCACTCACTCACTCACTCACTCACTCCGCACTCACTCACTCACTCACTCACTCACTCACTCACTCACTCACTCACTCACTCACTCACTCACTCACTCACTCACTCACTCACTCACTCACTCACTCACTCACTCACTCACTCATTCAATCTCTTGCGCACTCACTCGCCCTTCATTCATTCATTCAATCGTACGTTTATTCATTCTTCATTCCGTTACTCACTCATTTGTGCATTTAGTGATTCATTCGCTCGCTCAGTTATTCATTCACTCATTCATTCATACATTCATTCACCCTGTCATTTATTCATTCAGTCATTATTCATCAGTTCGTTAGTTTGT
>JAWQFJ010007545.1:0-5000 GCA_034096865.1 Theodoxus fluviatilis
AGAGAGAGAGAGAGAGAGACAGAGAGAGAGAGAGAGAGAGAGAGGGAGAGAGAGGGACAGAGAAGAGAGAGAGAAAGAGAGGAGAGAGAGAGGGAGGGAGGGAGGGAGGGAGGGAGGGAGGGAGGGAGGGAGGGAGGGGAGAGAGAGAGAGAGAGAGAGAGAGAGAGAGAGAGAGAGAGAGAGAGGGAGAGTGAGAGAAAGAGAGAGAAAGAGAAGATAGAGAAAAAGAAGAGAGAAAGAGAAGAGAGAGAGAGAGAAATAGTTAAGAAGAGAGGGAGAGAGGGAAGGAGGGAGGGAGATAGAGAGAAGAGAGAGAAAAAGAGATAGAGAGAGAGAAAGAAAAAGAGAAAGAAAGGGAGGGTGGGAGAGAGGGTGAGAGAGAGAGGGGGGAGAAAGAGAGAGAGAGAGAGAGAGAGAGAGAGAGGGGGGGGGGAGGGGGAAGGGGGAAGGGAGGGAGAGAGAGAACGAACGACAGAGAGAGAGAGAGAGAGAGAGAGAGAGAGAGAGAGAGAGAGAGAGAGAGAGAGAGAGATTGACCGATTGATTTATTGCGGCCGACGACCCGTTCTAGTACTATGCAATTTATGTACAGAAAAAAGAAAAATTGTTAAATGTACATAGCTGAAATTTGATGCTTTAATGTTCATCATAAGTGAATAAAATATTCTTAATGTACAGATCTTAAAACATTCGTCATTGGCTATAAGTCCCTAGGTGAAGCATAAAACTGTATCATCATCGCGTATGTAGGCCCTATAAGAATATAATTCAGTTAAAATTATTTGTCACAGACAATGTGCACTATGATTAGTTCCATATTAAGGGCACTCATGCAAATATTAAATAGTTATCGTTTCCTCTTAAGGATGAAGGGCAGGTTGCCTCCTGCATACTATATCCATTTAAAACGCACAATCAGCTCTTTGTCCCACTTCTATCGTACATGATATTTCACATGGTTACCTAACCTACAACTGGCGGATTTTGGCCACTGATGATTAAAAGGAAAATTCATGTACAATACCCCTGTGCCTATTGCTTACACACTGCCTGTTTTTTTTATGCTAGCGCATAATAGATGTACATTGCAATCTCTCTGGTTTTCTCCACGCATTGCCCATCTATCAAGTAGGCATGTGTGTGCCCTGCTCGATGGAAACCGATGTGCTTTGCGATGTATATTTCCGTCAGAACATCGTTTTCCATTTTATCAGTACAAAATGGACAACAAATGTCATCGTTACGTCTATAGTGTTTTCCATTAATCCGCAAATCGTTAATTCCTATTCAGAATCTGATAAATACATCCCTGAATTTCTTTATTTTTTAAGTGTTCAGATAACATTCGCTTTCATGCTTACTTTTAAAAGTACTGTGTACTGCAAATCGCTCGCTACTACATATTTTCACATTCCACTCCTGCTTAGAAAAATCATTTAACCTTTGTTGGAATGACCTCAAGAAACGTTTCTCCTCTGAGCATTCCCATTTTATCCAGACAAAGTTGTAGAGAGAGAGAGAGAGAGAGAGAGAGAGAGAGAGAGAGAGAGAGAGAGAGAGAGAGAGAGATTGATTGATCTTTATTCGGCCGACGACCCATTTGATATTATCCTCTATTTACAAGCTTTAAAACAGTATAGCAATGACTTCCTATGCAAGAAATACATTACAAACGACATTGAAGACTTTCCAGTAAAGAATACCACTCATCACTGTATTGATACCCTGCGTCTCGATGACGACACTTGTATTTCAATGTACAGTTAAATATTTTTAAAATGTTTTCAATGGTGATTGCAGCTTCGTAAGCATTCACGATCGCAAGACTGCAGATTAATTTAGGCAAACACATTACACTATCTTAGCAACATTTTCTCTGCTCCATGTTTTAAAAGCATATAACACCAGTATATCGCCGTCCCTCGTTTTCCATAACTCGTGGCCTGTGATTAAGTATTTGATTTTATCTATTTGTCTTATACATACACAAGTTTACACGCATATATATATTTATAGATATCAAAGCCCTTGAAAGCCCTCGGCCCATCGCTCATCAAGTATGTCAGAATGATAATTTTGCAATCGACACCATGCTGCTTCCGCTATTAATAGATAGCGAACAAATTTGAATACGCACGTAAAAGAAGAAATCAATGACATTTTTTTCCGCTCTGTT
This sequence comes from Theodoxus fluviatilis, assembly GCA_034096865.1. Taxonomy (NCBI): domain Eukaryota; kingdom Metazoa; phylum Mollusca; class Gastropoda; order Cycloneritida; family Neritidae; genus Theodoxus; species Theodoxus fluviatilis. Next base: position 2,177 of record JAWQFJ010007545.1, read on the forward strand.
AAAATTACTCCCATAATTCTGTGTTCTCTTATTTGAAAGGCATATAGAATGTACATTGCTATTGAACGAGTCATTCTGACATCGATTTCCTGCATTAGGAATGTACATACATCCACTCGTGGTTTCTTGATTAAGAATCGTGTTATATGTATTTCTCTCTAAGCTGTTGGTATGCAGGGCACCTTAACAGAAAATGCTCCTCAGTTTCCTTTTCCTTGCATAATGGACATGTTATGTCTTGTGGCCGGCTGAACCTTACATTGCTATACATGTCGTTTATTCCAAACCTGAAGCGAATAAATACATTCCTAAACTTTTTTATCTCTAGTACATTCATATAGTTTTCTAAACGAAAGTCGTTTTTAAAGGTAGAGTACCATCTGTATCTGTCACTGCATCTATTCTTTGCGTTCCAGTCTTGGCGGAAACAGTCTTTCAGTCTTTTTGTAAGCTGTATCAAAAAACGCTTTTCATTAGGGCCTACCTACTCCGCTATTGAACTACACAAAGCCAAAACCCAATTGGCAAAGGAAGTTTTTTATCTTCTCAGTCCAACTGCACTCTTTCTTAATGCGCGAGTTCATAAGCATGAATAACGCCTGTTTTGGGAGCCTGTCGTCCTTCCTCCGACAAATTTGAAGGGTTGGGAAGTTCCTGTAAATATTTTTTGTCTTTCTGCTTTGGCCCGTCGTAGACGTTTGAACCAAAGCTAACGACACAAGGTAGCAGCCAGTATAACATCCCACATTGTCACGATATTTCAATAAACCCAGATTTCTCCATCTCAGGGATAGAACCACGGCACTGCGCCTCGCAGATCGTCCAACCCCAAAGCATGCTCGCCCATCTCCGCCTGTCAAAAAGACATGGTTTCAACAAGCGAGTAGAGGCTGAGGGGCTGACCGTGTACTCATGCAAGAGGGGAGAGCACTGGGGGGTGGGCTGGCAGGAACTGGTGTATATTTCCTCCGACAAAGTTTAAACCAATACTTTATCCCTCCATGTTTACTGGAGGTCCTCACAGCTTTATCCCTCCATGTTTACTAGAGGTCCTCACATCTTTAATTATCCCTTCAGGTTTACTGGAGGTCCTCACAGCTTTATCTGTGTGTGTGTGTGTGTGTGTGTGTGTGTGTGTGTGTGTGTGTGTGTGTGTGTGTGTGTGTGTGTGTGTGTGTCTGTCTGTCAGTCCCGACTTAACGGCTGATATCTCAAAAACTACTGGACGGATTACCTTGACATTTTGCACACTTACTGGAAGTTAGGTCCGATTGAATGTATCAAATTTTCTGAATCAAGGTTTGAAAAGAAAGTAATTTTTTTACGTTTTGGTGTTGCCACAACAGAGTGAATGCAAAATGTGTGACGTGATCATTTGACGTCGAATAACGTGACGTAATTTCGAGGCGATTGACATTGGTGAAGGAGAAAGAAGGATTTTTTACGATGCGGGTCGTTTCATACGCTGGACGTTTCGTACCTAGTCGTTTCGTACCCCTAGGGTTAGGGTTAGGGTTAGAGTTAGGGTTAAGGTTAGGGTTAGAGTTAGGGTTAGGGTTAGGGCTAGGATTAGGGTTAGGGTTAGGGTAGAAAAGGTACGAATCGACTAAAAGAGGTACACAAGGACCAGGGTACGAAACGTCCAGGGTAAGAAACGTCCTGTATTCGATTTTTTTATCCCTCCAGGTTTACTGGGGTCCTCACAGCTTTATTGTTTTGTTTTTTAATGCCAAAACCTGGAGATTCAGCGCCAGTGGTTTTTATCCGTCTGTCTGTCTGTCTGTCTGTCTGCCTGCCTGCCTGCCTGCCTGCCTGCCTGCCTGCCTGCCTGCCTGCCTGCCTGCCTGTCTGTCTGTCTGTCTGTCTGTCTGTCTGTCTGTCTGTCTGTCTGTCTGTCTGTCTGTCTGTCTGTCTGTCTGTCTGTCTGTCTGTCTGTCTGTCTGTCTGTCTGTCTGTCTGTCAGTCCCGACTTAACGGCTGATATCTCAAAAACTACTGGACGGATTTCCTTGACATTTTGCACACTTGCTGGAAGTTAGGTCCGATTGAATGTATGACATTTTTAGAATCGAGGTTTGAAAAGAAAGTGACTTCTTTTCGTTTCGGTGTTGCAAAGAAGGCAAGGGACGGAACTCTTTCCCGACTCAAGGGAAGTTTTGGCATGTGTGACGTGATCATTTGACGTCGAATAACGTGTCGTAATTTCGAGGAGATTGGACATTGGTAAAGAAGAAAGAAGGATTTTTTATCTCTTCAGGTCTACTGGAGGTCCTCACAGCTTTATGGAGTAGATCACTCGGTAGCGCGTCGAATATTTTTTTTGTAGCTGAGACATGCTTGGTTGTAGGGGATGCGCATTCGGGTTCGAATCCGCACAGAAGCTTATTTTTTGTTAATGTGTGTATGGTATTCAAGAGAGAGAGAGAGAAAGCCACCCCACCCGTTGTTGTACACGTGAGAGGTTGCAGGTTCGAACCTTACTTTTACCCCCCTCTTTTCTCGAGAGGTTGCGGGTTCGAATCCGATCTTTTTTGTTGTTGTTGTTGTTGTTTTAATGCCAAAACCTGGAGGTTCAGCGCCTGTGGTTTTTATAGTCCTAATACTGCTGTTTACTGACAGTGGAAAGCGTCCTAGGTCTCCATAAACCATGTGGTTTGGGGTTCTTGAATGTAACCCCATGAACCTTTTACATACAAAAGTGGGAGTTCCTTCCACCCTTGAGTGCTTTTGGAGACCCCATATTTCTGCTCCATAAAGGAGAGATGCTTGCACTTGTGTATCAAACATACTCGTGAACACTTTCGTTTTCATGCGACGCAGTCAC
>JAWQFJ010007545.1:10000-11400 GCA_034096865.1 Theodoxus fluviatilis
GGTGGTAGTTGTAGTAGTGGTGGCAGTTGTACTAGTGGTGGTGGTAGTAGTGGTGGCAGTAGTAGTGTTGGTAGTTGTAGTAGTGGTGGGTTTTGTAGTAGTGATGGTGGTAGTAGTGGTGGCAGTAATAGTGGTGGCAGTTGTAGTAGTGATGGTGGTAGTAGTGGTGGCAGTAGTAGTGGTGGCAGTTGTACTAGTGGTGGTGGCAGTAGTGGTGGCAGTAGTAGTGTTGGTAGTTGTAGTAGTGGTGGGTTTTGTAGTAGTGATGGTGGTAGTAGTGGTGGCAGTAGTAGTGGTGGCAGTTGTACTAGTGGTGGTGGCAGTAGTGGTGGCAGTAGCAGTGTTGGTAGTTGTACTAGTGGTGGTGGTAGTAGTGATGGCAGTAATAGTGTTGGCAGTAGTAGTGTTGGCAGTAGTAGTGGTTTCAGTAGTAGTGGTGGTAGTGGTAGTGGTGGTGGTAGTAGTGGTTGCAGTAGTAGTGTTAGTAGTTTTAGTAGTGGTGGCAGTAGTAGTGGTGGCAGTAGTAGTGGTGGCAGTAGCAGTGTTGGTAGATGTAGTAGTGGTGGCAGTTGCAGTAGTGATGGCACTTGTAGTAGTGGTGGCAGTAGTGGTAGTGGTGGCAGTAGTAGTGGTGGCACTTGTAGTAGTGGTGGCACTTGCAGTAGTGGTGGCACTTGCAGTAGTGGTGGCAGTAATAGTGGTGGCACTAGTAGTGGTGGCAGTAGTAGTGGTGGTAGTTGTAGTGGTGGTGGTAGTAGTGGTGGCAGTTGTATTAGTGGTGGCATTTGTAGTTGTGGTAGTAGTTGCGGTAGTGGTGGCAGTTGTAGTAGTGGTGGCAGTAGTAGTAGTGGTGGCAGTTGTAGTAGTGGTGGCAGTAGTAGTAGTGGTGGCAGTTGTAGTAGTGATGGCACTTGTAGTAGTGGTGGCAGTTGTAGTAGTGGTGGCACTTGTAGTAGTGATGGCACGTGTAGTAGTGGTGGCACTTGTAGTAGTGGTGGCACCTGTAGTAGTGGTGGCAGTAGTAGTAGTGGTTGCACTTGTAGTAGTGGTTGCAGTTGTAGTAGTGATGGCAGTTGTAGTAGTGATGGCAGTTGCAGTAGTGGTGGCAGTAGTAGTAGTGGGGGCACTAGTTGTAGTAGTGGTGGCAGTTGTAGTAGTGGGGGCAGTTGTAGTAGTGGTGGCAGTAGTAGTAGTGGGGGCACTAGTTGTAGTAGTGGTGGCAGTTGTAGTAGTGGTGGCAGTTGTAGTAGTGATGGCAGTTGTAGTAGTGGTGGCACTTGTAGTAGTGGTGGCAGTTGTAGTAGTGGTGGCAGTTGTAGTAGTGATGGCAGTTGTAGTAGTGGTGGCAGTTGTAGTAGTGGTGGCAGTAGTAGTAGTGGGGGCACTAGTTGTAGTAGTGG
>JAWQFJ010007546.1:0-2500 GCA_034096865.1 Theodoxus fluviatilis
GTCCAGTTTGTGCGCTACTTTGTACACAATGATTTTTCTGTTGTTTTCCAGTTTCAGTACTGGAATGAATAAAATCCATGGAAAAGAAACATCTTGTCCCGTGTGATTCCTTCAAACCTGATGTGCATGTAGTATGATCAGCATATTCATACAGGTCTCTGAAATGGCATGAATGGTGGGAGGGAGGAATGGCATTGGGGATGGCAGGCCCCCTTCTGGCCTGTACACAAGCAGCATAGGGTCCATTGGGTGTAGTATATACAGTAGCCTCACACTGGCTGGCCCAAACCTGGCCAGCATTGGGCCAATTTAGGTGTAGTGGCTGCGTGTGGGCCAGCCAAGCCAAGCCACTACACTACCTGAACTGGCCCGGTGCTGGCCACGTTTGGGCCCAAACGTGGCCAGCACCGGGCCAGTTCAGGTAGTGTAGTGGCTTGGCTCGGCTGGCCCACATGCAGCCCACACGTAGCCAGCACCGGGCCAGTGCGGGTCAAATTCTCATTCCCAGCACCGGGCCAGCGCCAGATGCCAGTGCTGGGCCCGCACGTCTGGCCGACATTGGGCCAGTATGGGGCCCGATTTAAATGCTATCTGGGGGGGTTCTCCTGGCTTGCGCTAGGAAGTCGAAGTGACAGACACTGGTGGTCGTTTTCGATAAACTTTATTCACGCACTGATCGTTACAGTGGTGAAATTACGTTAACAGCAATTCGTAGTACTCACTAGCAGCTTCACTCTGCGCACAGCATAGCAGAGGCTCGCTCCATCCAAAGTTAAAGCTCTCACCTTTTACTCTGTCGTATCTGCTGCTGCTCTCCCATGCCTCGCTTTCTCGCTCCTTATATACATTTATACAATTTCTAGAAACTACCAGCACAATATCGAATATACTATCACACTCCCGTACTCGACGTCACGTGACATAACAAGCCCACGAGCCTAAGTCGGTCGAGGTCGGGGCAATGACCTGACCGATAAACACAAACAACCGCCTGCGACGCTGCGAGTGGGTTCGAGAAGCTTCACAACAGTTTCATTGGCCATCAACAACAAGATGTCTTTGTAGGGTTGTGGTGTCTTTATTCTTGGAGTAATATGGCACATCTAGAAATCACAGTAATGAGTTTGGTACACAGAGTAAGTACTGATTATGTTGCATTAGAGCTAAAGAACCAAATATAAATGTGAAGAAATTTCAGCCCGGGATTAATATGTATATACATATCCATGTAGTTGTATAAGCAGTGCTGCACAGAGTGAAAAAATAAGAAGACAAAAATTCACTAGGTTCAATAAGAACAACAGATCTAAGGTCATAACATACATCCCATTAGCAACTCCAAAAAAAAACCCACTATGCAATGAAAACAAAAAGACTCCACAAGAAGAAAACATCTGCCCACAAAATGTGCAGTACACATCTCAAAACAATGGCCAGTGACGTCATCAGTGCTGTACAGGTCAAAGCCTACAGTGAGACAAACACGCTGCACATTTACAGAGAGAGAAGCTCACTTCCACAACAAGGCAGCCTTTCTCCTTCACACACACTTACATGTACTCAACTACACTTGGTGAGACTTGCATTACCAGCCACATTGCAAATTGTCATGTCACTTGTGTAAACCATGGATTGTCTCTTTCTCATTGAATGAAAGCATGGTCACATGTCCTGAATACGTGTTTATTGTATGTGCATAATCTCCTCTCTACATTATGTGCATAATGTTTTCTATACATCATGTGCAAATCTCCTCTACATAAGCATTTATATGCAAACAGCACATCTCACTTTTGTACAAGAAAAGAATTCTCTCCTTAAATTTTGGGGATAAATGTATAAAACTCAAAAGAAAACCAAAGCACCATTTACTGCTATATGACTGTTCATGCATTCCTCAACACACAGCACTCCATGTGTGTAGTTTCCTTGCACTGTGAGAGGATCGTGTGTTCAAAGACAAATACATGGAGGAAGCACACAGTCATGCACATCAGCAATGCAGACGGTGATGACATCTACTGTGTAAGATAGTGTGCTTTTTACAAATACGCACACATACACACACACATATATGCATACACACATACATATATTCACACACACATACACGCACACACAAACAAACAAACAAACACACACACATATGCACATACACATACAGGCAGAGACACATAGACACACGCATATACATTCGCACACATAGATACACACATACATACACATACAGACACACATACATACACACATGTACCTCCACACATACACACTCACACACACGCTTATATTAGCACACATATACATTCACACACGCATATAACACATAGTGACATACACATTCATACATACACATGTAGTACAAAGCACATCTACAAGCACACATGCACACACATACACATGCTTCTACATGCAAATCCACATTTATCCCCCGACCTTCCCCCCCCCACCTCCTCACCTCCAACTCAACCACACAGACATGCACACACATACACATTAGTAC
>JAWQFJ010007546.1:5000-7500 GCA_034096865.1 Theodoxus fluviatilis
TGTGTGTCTGGGTGTGTGTGTGTATTTGTGTTTGTATGTGTGTGTGTGTGTGTGTGTGTGTGTGTGTGTGTGTGTGTGTGTGTGTGACTTCGCATAGGAAGATTCACAACACAAAGATAAATATGGGTAAATAAGGACATCTGCCAGGTAAGTGATTTTTAGGCTACTTGTCCTACAGGGTAAGTGAGTAAAAACCTATTTGTTGATTCCTGACGAGCTTGAAAAATCTCAACATATCATGGAATTTGGCCAGCTGTTGTGACATGCATGCATGACTAAACATGAAGCTCAGCTGAAGTCATGGAGTTGTAGCAGTGGCAATTGGTGGTGTAGTCTGAGCTGACTACAGACCTATGAACGTGTCAGTGTTTGTGGAAGTGGGCAGTGTACATCTTGCTACTCACAGACAACTGGAAGGTCTCTCACACCAGCAGGGACAGCAGCAGCAGCAGTCTCAGTCTCTGTAAGAAAAATACGACCCATACTTTACTTAGAAGTTTCCACTGCACTCAGCTGACACACACTCATTGCATCACACAAAACACAGATGCGATATATTATCTGTCATTTAGCACACATGTGACAGACACTTTTAAATTAATCTTTTTAAGAAACCCAATTAAAGCATGACATGAACTCATAGTCTTATTGATGACTCGTTCAGCACAGTATAAAACAATCTGGAAGTAAAACAAAACAGGATGCACACATCCCATTTTAACGTGTGACAGGTTGCATAGGAACAGATGACTACACTGGGAATTTACAACAGTATACTTGTATTTTGAATGAAAATGTTTCCAAGGACAAGCTTCACGAAATAGTTCCAGGGCATCAATGATGGTCTTACCAGTTGTTCCCAGGGACTCCAGCAAGGCTCTCAGCTCCTCCAGCTTCTCTGTCCCCACCTGCAACAACAAAACCACATTGCCAACTCAGCCCAGGGCTGCTGCTGTCTCCACCACACACACCACTCTACTGCAGCACACACCAACACTGCACCAGGCCTCAAGCCCTCACTCAACTGCTGCAGCAGCTGGCTGCCAAAGTGCAAGGCTGCACACGTCTGCACTCACAAGACAAGCACACTGCCTCAGTGCCAGCAGAACAAGGCCTGCAGCCTCCACACCACTTCAGTAGACAGGACAAGGTCTTCCTCCACCAGCTGCAGGCTGCAAGCTCCACACTACTGCACACAGTCCTCCACACCTCCACTGCCTCCACCAGACGTGTCCCCAAACGCATCATACACATCAATACAATACTTTTACATAAATGGGATGATATATATATATATATATATATATATATATATATATACACACACAAACTTAAGCGCAAGTGCAAAAAGGGATTAAGTAGAATAAACACATTACAATGCTGATTACTAGACTAAAAGTTTCATTGAACAAATTTCCCCCATTTGCCATTTTATTGTGTTCCACTGTCACAACGCCAGAAATATTTTTCCATCCATTTCGTCTGCAGTGTAAGTGTCAGAGCGGTTTGTGCATCTGAGCAGTCACTCTGAGCAGTCACACTGAACAGTCACACTTGGCAGTCACACTGGGCAGTCACACTGGGCAGTCACACTGGGCAGTCACACTGGGCAGTCACACTGGGCAGTCACACTGGGCAGTCACACTGGGCAGTCACACTGGGCAGTCACACTGGGCAGTCACACGGGGCAGTCACACTGGGCAGTCACACTCTGGGCAGTCACACTGGCAGTCACACTGGGCAGTCACACTGAGCAGTCACACTGGGCAGTCACACTGAGCAGTCACACTGAGCAGTCACACTGAGCAGTCACACTGAGCAGTCACACTGAGCAGTCACACTGAGCAGTCACACTGAGCAGTCACACTGGCAGTCACACTGGGCAGTCACACTGAGCAGTCACACTGAGCAGTCACACTGGGCAGTCACACTGGGCAGTCACACTGGACAGTCACACTGGCAGTCACACTGAGCAGTCACACTGAGCAGTCACACTGGGCAGTCACACTGAGCAGTCACACTGAGCAGTCACACTGGGCAGTCACACTGGGCAGTCACACTGGGCAGTCACACTGGGCAGTCACACTGAGCAGTCACACTGGGCAGTCACACTGAGCAGTCACACTGAGCAGTTGCGCGCAACATCGATCGCGAGGTCCAACGAAAGAATGGCAAGAGGCAGTGCACAAATGAGGTTGCTGTGGGTTGTGGAAAGCACGAAGCCCGGACCTTCAAGCAAGACAACACAGAAATGGATTCCAATGTTGATCCAGTATTCCATGTACGTATGCAACCTACTTCTAATTAAGACAAGGTTTGGTCCCCTTCATCTAGACTTCAGCCCAAGTTACTCTATCAAACCCTGGTTATGAGGATTTTTGGCTCTGTTCCGCATAATGCCAACTGATTGTTTCCCTCCGACAGTGTGCAATTTGTGCCAAGCCCATACCCACCGAAAACGGGGTCGCAATTGCTCTAAATGCAACGGTTTTTTCCACCT
>JAWQFJ010007547.1:0-2500 GCA_034096865.1 Theodoxus fluviatilis
CCGTGCTGAGTAAAACTCGCTAATTCGCTAATCAAGAGGTCTCATGCCTCCACGCAGAAATGACAGTCTCAGTGTGTGTGTGTGTGTGTGTGTGTGTGTGTGTGTGTGTGTGTGTGTGTGTGTGTGTGTGTGTGTGTGTGTGTGTGTGTGCGTAAACTAATTTGCAAATGTGATTGGAATCCTCATCTATTATGGTGTCAAAGTCATTAGTATTGTTGATTCACGCATACGAAAGTTTTACGAAAAAAAGAGTTCAGTGCAGAGAAGATTATATCTGGTGTCCAGAAATTACCATGATTAATTTTCTTCACTTGATAAGGTTTGGATCCCGTTATACACTGTTTAGTGTTCAGTGTCATGAAGCCGTGTCATGCAAACCTACTCCTCTGTTTCACTTCCACCAGCCATTTTGAACTCCCTCTACAGGCAACCACCATGGGATTCCAGAAAGACTCAGCTCATTTTTCTCCCTGCGAAGAAACGGTGCCAAGCTTCTTATGACTTTACAATGACAGTCGAGGCCTGTGAGAGGAAAATGGCTTGGAACCGACTTTGCAGCACGCCATCAAACGTCGGGACAGAGAGGCCACCGCCACAAAGATATTTCCTTCACAGCTTCCTCTGGCATTTTCCCGCCAGAGGGCGCGCCTCTGACAGCGATCCGACACAAGTGGGGCGGGCCGGGGAGACCCCTGGTGCAAGGACCTCATTACAGCCCCTTGTCGTGGACAGACTCGGAGAGGACGTCTCCCTGCTGTCGCTTCATGGACGCCTCGCTTTGGGAGCAGAGGGAAGAGTGCCAGCCATACTACCTTGGGTCCTTACAAGACACGTTCAGCTTCCATTTTATTCCGAGATTTCATTTCCTTGCCTGCAAAAGAGAGGATTTTGGCACGCTGTGATCGCAGAGGCTTCTTTGCTGGTGGCCACCTCGACACCGACAGCGAGCTGGATGTAATAATAATAATAATAATGGGTATTTATATAGCGCTTATTCTCAAGTGAGCTCTAAGCGCTTTACAATCTCGTTCACACATCACAAGCAGACAATCAGATACAAGCAAATCACGTAGGCAATCAACACTAGCAGCAAAATCACGTACAATCAGAGCAAGCATACAAACACATAACATTAACAAGCGAGCAGGCAGAATAATCAAACACTGTTGAAGCAAGCAACAACAAAAGAAAAAATAAACAAACAAGCAGGCTAAATAATCCAACACAATCAAGCAGGCATACCAACACAATAAATAAACAAGCAAGCAGACAACCAATCGACAATCTAAACAAGAATGAAATAAGCAAATAAAGAGAACAAACAAGCAAGCAAACACAAACGAGATAAGTGAATCAAAACAAAATATTTACAAAATACAATTACGAGAATATGTACGGGGAGCTGTGAAGTTGAGCGGGTGGGGTCAGTGGGAGGGAGGGGGAGGGGGGGGGGGCTATTTGGCAGATGTGTATGCAAGAGAGAACAGGTGTGTCTTTAGATCAGCGCGGAAAGAGTCAGACTCGGAAGAGGGATACAGACGAAGATTAGCAGGGAGAGAGTTCCAGACGAGAGGAGCGGAGGCAAAGAAAGAGCGGTCACCAAAAGATGATTTCATTTTACGAGGGACGAGGGTGGTGGTGTTTGCTGAAGAGCGAAGTGTTCTGCGTGGCGTGTAAGTGTCTATGAGGGCTGTGAGGTATGCGGGTCCTGTCTGTGTGAATGCGTTGAAAGATAAGCATGCAATTTTGTAAGTGATACGGTCCTCAACACGGAGCCAGTGTAGTTTCTGAAGGTGGGGGGTGATATGCTCAGATTTGCGGACTTTACAGATCAGGCGAGCGGCGTTGTTCTGCAGTTTTTGTAACCTGTCAATGAGATACTCGGGACAGCCATAAAGCAAAGCATTACAATAATCTAGCTTGGATAGAATGAACGCTGAGACAAGGGTCTTTGCCGCTTGCTCAGAGAGATAGTGACGGATTGAACCGATGCGACGGAGCTCAAAGTTCATAGAACGAATGATGGTCTGAACCTGTGCATGCATAGTGAGGTGGGAATCTAACGTAACGCCTAGATTTTTCACTGTGTTAGAAAAGGGGACAGTAGCATTGCCGATGGTGATGGACTCTGGGAGCTGGACAGAGGTAGACATGCGTGGTGAAGAGGCAACCATTGCCTCGGTCTTCTCATCATTTAATTTCAGCTTATTGAATGTCATCCATGACTTCACGTCAAGGACACACGCTTGCATTGAGTGCATAAGAATGTCGAAACACTTGGGATCACCCGACTTTTGCGCCTGCGTATCATCTGCATAAGAATGATGAAGAACCGAATGGGCAGTCATGATATCTGCGAGAGGAGTGGTGTACAGAACAAATAGAACTGGTCCTAAGACCGACCCTTGGGGCACGCCATAGCGCAGCAGAGTAGGATCAGAAGTGTTATTGTTGATGGATACAGTCTGAGTACGGTTGGACAAGTACGACGAAAACCAGT
>JAWQFJ010007547.1:7500-12500 GCA_034096865.1 Theodoxus fluviatilis
GACAGACGAGGCGCAATCTTGTGTCATCAGTTCAGCCCATCCCTCAGCCTTGGGATATTTCCGCCATTCGAAAGAAAACTTTGGACCTGGTATCGCCATAACTTGGCCACGTCTGCCTCCGAGGTGGAGACGCTCGCCCTACTTGCTGGCAAAGTCCTATTGACTCGCTCTCGAGCACTGCAAGGTCATGCTGCTGCTGTAGTGCTGTTGTGGGGAGCGGTGTCGTGACTCTCTCGAGCACTGCACGGTCATGCTGCTGCTGCAGTGCTGTTGTGGGGAGCGGTGTCGTGACTCTCTCGAGCACTGCACGGTCATGCTGCTGCTGTAGTGCTGTCGTGGTGGGCGTGGTGTCGTGACTCTCTCGAGCACTGCAAGGTCATGCTGCTGCTGTGGTACTGTTGTGGGTGAGCGGTGTCGTGACTCCTCTCTCCACTGACACTCTCCCCTCATCTCTCTCTCTCTCTCTCTCTACTCTCTCCTCCAGATCTCTCTCTCACGATTCTCCCTCGCTCTCTCTCTCTCTCTCTCCTCTCTCTCTCTCTCTCTCTCTCTCTATCGCACTCCAAGGTCATGCTGCTGATGTAGTACTGTTGTGGGGAGCGGTGTCGTGACTCTCATGCTCATCCCTCAACATCTGCCTGAGTCTCATCTCTCGCTCGCCATCAATCGAATCTCTCTCCAGTTAACTCTCGATCTCATCTCTGATCGCACTGCACTACCAAGAAGTCACTGCTGCTGAGATGTAGTACTGTTTGTGGGGAGAACGGTGTCGTGACTCTCATCTGAGCACTGCTAACGAGGTCATGCTGCTGCTGTAGTGCTGTTGCTCTCTCTCTCTCTCTCTCGCACTCCAAGGTCATGCTGCTGATGTATTACTGTTTGTGAGGGAGACGGTGTTCGTGGAACTCTCGCCTCACCCCGCATCGTACTAGTCGTTCGTGTCTTGCACTCTCGTCTCAGTCATCTCTACGTCTCATCGCTCGTCTCTCTCTCTCGGCACTCCTAAAACCAAGCTCTCCTGCGGCGAACAAAAGACTAAGAAAAGAGCATAGGTATCCCATGCTGACTGCTAGATGAGTGACTGTTGTGGGGGGAATACGAGTTGTACGTGACGCTTTCTCCTCGAAGTCACATGCACGTAGTCATGCTAGTCTTGCGGCTAAGTGCGGTTGTGGGAGGAGCGGTGTCGTGACTCGGCTCTCATCATACTTGCCTCAAAATCTATCATCGCGTCCATTGCTATTCTCCAGTCATGCCTGCTCAGTCATCCTCCTAGCCATTCGAGATCTCGATCTCTCCTCATCTCAATCGTCATCCTCTCATCCTCTACACTCTCTCTCAAAAAGCAAAAAAAAAAAGCCGTGTCCAGTGTCAATGCTGCTGCTGTAGATGTCATTGTTGTGGGACGCGTGTCCCGTGAGCTCTCTGCGAGCACTGCCAGGTCATGCTGCTGATGTATTACTGTTGTAGGAAGCGGTGTCAGAGGACAAAAACGCGCCACAGCTTCCTAGTTCCTGGTGAAACTTGAATGAATCCGTTTCGCGTAATTGGCGTTAGATCGGGATGCGACGATGCAAAAACGGATTAATGAAAATTTCTTCTACGAATTGCGGAACACTCCAATGCTTCGCCTTCCGTTTTTGCCACTTTCAAAGGAACTGTCGATGGGTTCATAATACAATTTGTCGAAAGATCTAGCGTGGGTCTCAAAGCATGCACAGATATTGATTCAGCTTTAGTGCCCCTCAATGGTCATTCATGTCGTTAGCTCGCTTTCAGACGCCCTGCCAAGATACAGACTGACTCCAAGGCCAGCACAAGGAGACGTTGAAGCGAAGACAGAGAGAAAAAGTCTGCATTGTTCTGTACCGTACACGCATGGAAGCGCTGTCTCACGTATCCAGGGCAATTTGCAAGATCGCCGAGCTGTGGCATAACTGGCCCAGAACACCGTGACTGCCTGGGACGACACCGTGACTTTCCTGGGACGACACCGTGACTGCCTGGGACACCGTGACTGCCTAAGACACACACCGTGACTGCCTGGGACACCGTGACTGCCTGGGACACACACCGTGACTGCCTGGGACACACACCGTGACTGCCTGGGACACACACCGTGACTGCCTGGGACACCGTGACTGCCTGGGACACCGTGACTGCCTGGGATACACACCGTGACTGCCTGGGACACACCGTGACTGCCTGGGACACACACCATGACTGCCTGGGACACACACCATGACTGCCTGGGACACACACCGTGACTGCGTGGGACACACACCGTGACTGCCTGGGACACCCGTGACTGCCTGGGACACCGTGACTGCCTGGGACGACACCGTGACTTTCTGGGACAACACCGTGACTGCCTGGGACACCGTGACTTCCTGGGACACACACCGTGACTGCCTGGGACACCATGACTGACTGGGACACCGTGACTGACTGGGACACCGTGACTGACTTGGACACACACCGTAACTGCCTGGGACACACCGTGACTGCCTGGGACACACACTGTGACTGCCTGGGACACACACCATGACTGCCTGGGACAGCGTGAATGCCTGGGTGTTATGAAGTTTGGTTCGACTGGACTCGTTCTAAATAAGTGTCTAGGGGAATAAGCACTCACACAGTCAAACTCGTAACACTATCTCACACAGTCGCTCTATCAAAGAATGGAACACGACAGAGAGACGGTGAGGACAAAGGTCAAAATCAAAATTGATTTAATGTTACATAACAACAATAATCATGGATTTTTAAATTTTGTAACCGTTATGCAAGGATAATTGATAGCGGTCAATAATTTCAGATGTATTCAACCCCTAAACAAGCATGTACTTAACTGACTTGTAGCTGATGTCGCGTGCCGATACAAAACCACTGTGTGAAAATTCCTAGAGCAAAAGTGGCCACAACTCAGCAGGTCACGATTATTTCCGCGTGCACACAAGGTTCACACCTTTTATGGGACGGCTTCAATAACGTAGGCGAGGGAGAGAGGGAGGGGGGTGGGGGGTGGGGGGAGAGAGGGAGGGGGGTGGGAGAAAAGGGGAGTAGGGGGCCAACAGGAGCACACACGACGAAACGTGCGTTTCGCATCTCTGACATCGAGCAGACGTAGCGAGACGCCTGGAAGCTTCAAACATAGGCGAACGCAACGACTCGGCTGGATCCTGGAAGGCAGAGGCTTGCACTTGTGGAGCGGAAAAACTTGTTCCTTTGGACGCTGGCTTCAAAACCGCGGGGAAGCGGATGACGCTCGTTCTTCAAAACGGCGTGGCGTGGGAGAAGAGCTTGCACTGGACGGCGTGATGGTCTCCCGTGGTTGATGGTATTCCGCGCGCCATGACCACTGGCGTCCAGGGGTTCATATATGCAAAGCAATAATTCCTCAATCACGTGTGACAATGGGACCAATCATAAAAATTATCCAGTCAAATGTGAAAACGGGTCCAATCACACGTTTTCGTTCCGCCCTAGCAACAGGCTTGCTCCAAGTGCGATAAGTGGACAGATGGATAGTATCCCACGGCCCAGCAACCTCCTTAGGTCATGCAAGGTCATTATTATTATTATTATTATTATTATTATTATTATTATTATTATTATTATTATTATTATTATTATTATTATTATTATTATTATTATTATTAATCACTCTTATACCGCGCGATACTCCCACAGTGAGACTCAAAGCGCTTCAGCCGATGTCGAGGCTGCCTCTAAGTGTGTAGTGTCTCAAGTCAATGAGACCAGTGTCCTGCTGCCAAGGGCGCTGGCACACTGTTTTCCACAAAGGAGGAATTGTGCGTGCTGGGTGTTTTTACTGTGGCCGACACCCACCCGTCGAGGACATGAGCGTCAGGATCTTTATAGTGCGTGATTTCATCACCAAAATAGTCCACAGCAAACGTAAGGCAAGTTACGGTGTCTTTAGTCACTCGCCTCTCATGAACCGTGCAGAGAGATACTGTAGGCCAACTCAACCCTCGAACACGCAATGGAAAACTACGGCCAGCGAGCCACACCCCAACAACACACTCTAACGTTACTATTTTTAACATGGTTGGCGGCCGCACTAATTTACATACCAGGTTAGTAAGTACAAAGGGGGGGGGATGATCTCGTCACACTGGGACACCGTGAATGCCTGGGACACCGTGAATGCCTGGGACACCGTGAATGCCTGGGACACCGTGAATGCCTGGGACACCGTGAATGCCTGGGACACCGTGAATGCCTGGGACACCGTGAATGCCTGGGACACCGTGAAAGCCTGGGACACCGTGAATGCCTGGGACACCGTGAAAGCCTGGGACACCGTGAATGCCTGGGACACCGTGAATGCCTGGGACACCCATGGCCGTGAATGAGAAACAAGACTAAAGAACGACAACGTTATTCGAGAAAACGCCGAGTAAAGATATCATCGCACCAAGTCACGTGTTCATGTTCATGATAGTTACGTCAATGCACACGATGAAAGATTTCCTCCATGAACATATTTTATTTTCAGGAATATACACAAATAAATGATTAACAATGTGGTTGAAATATATCATTTTGTCATTTTTCATTTTTTTTTATCCTTGTTTTCTCTTGCACGGTCACAGTTCGGCCAAAACAACACAGCAGAGACCACAGCAACTGAATGGTGTGCCCAAGGCCTGCTGTCATATGTACATTGGGACGAGCAAAGATCACCTATCACCTTCTGGATCAGCACGGAATGGACATGACTGAAAACATTTGAACATCTGAGTAACTAAACCTAAACTGTCAAGACGGAGCGAGCTTGTGATGAACGGAGTTGTACAGCCTATCAGCCTCTGCAGCATATGTGAGGCCAGTGATCACAGCAAGCACCAGGGCAGGTTGGACTAGGAGCAAGCCAGGCCACGGTGTCCCTAGTTACTCGACCCCCACCCCCACCCCACCCCAACCCCCCCACCCCACCCCCCCACCAACTGCGTAGAAAGACAAGGTGG
>JAWQFJ010007547.1:17500-24403 GCA_034096865.1 Theodoxus fluviatilis
ACAAAGGTGATGCTACCTGAGCGTGTCTGGTCTGTTAGTGTTTTTGTCATCAGGTGCCTGTGAAAGGTTGATGAGCGGCCCTGTGATCTGGGGTTACAAAGGTGATGCTACCTGAGCGTGTCTGGTCTGTTAGTGTTTTTGTCATCAGGTGCCTGTGAAAGGTTGATGAGCGGCCCTGAGATCAGGGGTTACAAAGGTGATGCTACCTGAGCGTGTCTGGTCTGTTAGTGTTTTTGTCATCAGGTGCCTGTGAAAGGTTGATGAGCGGCCCTGTGATCAGGGGTTACAAAGGTGATGCTACCTGAGCGTGTCTGGTCTGTTAGTGTTTTTGTCATCAGGTGCCTGTGAAAGGTTGATGAGCGGCCCTGTGATCTGGGGTTACAAAGGTGATGCTACCTGAGCGTGTCTGGTCTGTTAGTGTTTTTGTCATCAGGTGCCTGTGAAAGGTTGATGAGCGGCCCTGTGATCAGGGGTTACAAAGGTGATGCTACCTGAGCGTGTCTGGTCTGTTAGTGTTTTTGTCATCAGGTGCCTGTGAAAGGTTGATGAGCGGCCCTGTGATCTGGGGTTACAAAGTTGATGCTACCTGAGCGTGTCTGGTCTGTTAGTGTTTTTGTCATCTGGTGCCTGTGAAAGGTTGATGAGCGGCCCTGTGATCTGGGGTTACAAAGGTGATGCTACCTGAGCGTGTCTGGTCTGTTAGTGTTTTTGTCATCAGGTGCCTGTGAAAGGTTGATGAGCGGCCCTGTGATCAGGGGTTACAAAGGTGATGCTACCTGAGCGTGTCTGGTCTGTTAGTGTTTTTGTCATCAGGTGCCTGTGAAAGGTTGATGAGCGGCCCTGTGATCTGGGGTTACAAAGTTGATGCTACCTGAGCGTGGCTGGTCTGTTAGTGTTTTTGTCATCAGGTGCCTGTGAAAGGTTGATGAGCGGCCCTGTGATCAGGGGTTACAAAGGTGATGCTACCTGAGCGTGTCTGGTCTGTTAGTGTTTTTGTCATCAGGTGCCTGTGAAAGGTTGATGAGCGGCCCTGTGATCAGGGGTTACAAAGGTGATGCTACCTGAGCGTGTCTGGTCTGTTAGTGTTTTTGTCATCAGGTGCCTGTGAAAGGTTGTTGAGCGGCCCTGTGATCTGGGGTTACAAAGGTGATGCTACCTGAGCGTGTCTGGTCTGTTAGTGTTTTTGTCATCAGGTGCCTGTGAAAGGTTGATGAGCGGCCCTGTGATCAGGGGTTACAAAGGTGATGCTACCTGAGCGTGTCTGGTCTGTTAGTGTTTTTGTCATCAGGTGCCTGTGAAAGGTTGATGAGCGGCCCTGTGATCTGGGGTTACAAAGGTGATGCTACCTGAGCGTGTCTGGTCTGTTAGTGTTTTTGTCATCAGGTGCCTGTGAAAGGTTGATGAGCGGCCCTGAGATCAGGGGTTACAAAGGTGATGCTACCTGAGCGTGTCTGGTCTGTTAGTGTTTTTGTCATCAGGTGCCTGTGAAAGGTTGATGAGCGGCCCTGTGATCAGGGGTTACAAAGGTGATGCTACCTGAGCGTGTCTGGTCTGTTAGTGTTTTTGTCATCAGGTGCCTGTGAAAGGTTGATGAGCGGCCCTGTGATCTGGGGTTACAAAGTTGATGCTACCTGAGCGTGTCTGGTCTGTTAGTGTTTTTGTCATCAGGTGCCTGTGAAAGGTTGCTGAGCGGCCCTGTGATCAGGGGTTACAAAGGTGATGCTACCTGAGCGTGTCTGGTCTGTTAGTGTTTTTGTCATCAGGTGCCTGTGAAAGGTTGATGAGCGGCCCTGTGATCTGGGGTTACAAAGGTGATGCTACCTGAGCGTGTCTGGTCTGTTAGTGTTTTTGTCATCAGGTGCCTGTGAAAGGTTGATGAGCGGCCCTGTGATCTGGGGTTACAAAGGTGATGCTACCTGAGCGTGTCTGGTCTGTTAGTGTTTTTGTCATCAGGTGCCTGTGAAAGGTTGATGAGCGGCCCTGAGATCAGGGGTTACAAAGGTGATGCTACCTGAGCGTGTCTGGTCTGTTAGTGTTTTTGTCATCAGGTGCCTGTGAGAGGTTGATGAGCGGCCCTGTCATCAGGGGTTACAAAGGTGATGCTACCTGAGCGTGTCTGGTCTGTTAGTGTTTTTGTCATCAAGTGCCTGTGAAAGGTTGATGAGCGGCCCTGTGATCAGGGGTTACAAAGTTGATGCTACCTGAGCGTGTCTGGTCTGTTAGTGTTTTTGTCATCAGGTGCCTGTGAAAGGATGATGAGCGGCCCTGTGATCAGGGGTTACAAAGGTGATGCTACCTGAGCGTGTCTGGTCTGTTAGTGTTTTTGTCATCAGGTGCCTGTGAAAGGTTGATGAGCGGCCCTGAGATCAGGGGTTACAAATGTGATGCTACCTGAGCGTGTCTGGTCTGTTAGTGTTTTTGTCTTCAGGTGCCTGTGAAAGGTTGATGAGCGGCCCTGAGATCAGGGGTTACAAAGGTGATGCTACCTAAGCGTGTCTGACCGGTCAGTGTTTTTGTCATCAGGTGCCTGTGAAAGGTTGATGAGCGGCCCTGTGATCAGGGGTTACAAAGGTGATGCTACCTGAGCGTGTCTGGTCTGTTAGTGTTTTTGTCATCAGGTGGCTGTGAAAGGTTGATGAGCGGCCCTGTGATCAGGGGTTACAAAGGTGATGCTACCTGAGCGTGTCTGGTCTGTTAGTGTTTTTGTCATCAGGTGCCTGTGAAAGGTTGATGAGCGGCCCTGTGATCAGGGGTTACAAAGGTGATGCTACCTGAGCGTGTCTGGTCTGTTAGTGTTTTTGTCATCAGGTGCCTGTGAAAGGTTGATGAGCGGCCCTGAGATCAGGGGTTACAAAGGTGATGCTACCTGAGCGTGTCTGGTCTGTTAGTGTTTTTGTCATCAGGTGCCTGTGAAAGGTTGCTGAGCGGCCCTGTAATCAGGGGTTACAAAGGTGATGCTACCTGAGCGTGTCTGGTCTGTTAGTGTTTTTGTCATCAGGTGCCTGTGAAAGGTTGATGAGCGGCCCTGTGATCAGGGGTTACAAAGGTGATGCTACCTGAGCGTGTCTGGTCTGTTAGTGTTTTTGTCATCAGGTGCCTGTGAAAGGTTGATGAGCGGCCCTGTGATCAGGGGTTACAAAGGTGATGCTACCTGAGCGTGTCTGGTCTGTTATTGTTTTTGTCATCAGGTGCCTGTGAAAGGTTGATGAGCGGCCCTGTGATCAGGGGTTACACAGTAAAGCGGTTTGAAACCCAGGTATGAATGATGAGTCGCTAAATAAAAACCATAGCATTTCCTTTTTCGTTTGTTTGCTCGTTTGTGCATGCGTGTTTGTGCATGCGTGTTTGTGCATGCGTGTTTGTGCATGCGTGTTTGTGCATGCGTGTTTGTGCATGCGTGTTTGTGCATGCGTGTTTGCGCATGCGTGTTTGTTTTAAAGCGGGTGGTTGCACAATAGCGCGAGCGCGCTGTACGTCCGAAATTGTGTGCGTGGGTGATCTGTCGCCTGACACATGATTTTGTCATGTGCTGTTTATTTTTATCCATTATGTGATTTTGTTTTTACTGGTACATGTATATGTATCTCTGTTTGATGTGTGTAATCTTTTTCTAGTGAAAGTGACAGTGGTCACTGATGTGAAATTACTGAATTGTGATACTGTGTGTGTCACGAAAACCGTGACTGTATCTTCCATTTCACTGCTTAAAAAAGCTGAAAGCTGTCAGGACTGATAAGAACAGACTAAGCGAAATCGAGCGAATTCGAGATGGACTGTAAAGGTCTCTTCTGAGTAATCCAGATGGAAACATAAAATGACACATTCAGTATAGATTCCCGGTAAAGGAAAGATTGTCCCTGTGAAAATAGTCGCAGATTCGCCATTTTATATCCCCTCCTTTTGAAACCATCACTTGCATAAACAGGGATTCCTATTGCAACGAAGGGCGACCTGTTTACTGGGAAAGGGCAGCCGCTCTGAGGCTCTGACGCACAGAGGCTGTGAAAGCGGAAGGAGTTTTTCCCATTGACTCAATGGCATCGTCTGTCTCCAGGCCTCATCTGGCCGCAAAGCCAGGGCGGGCGCCAAAAACAACATTTGTCAGGCGCAGGCGAGGATGGCTCTTCACAGCTGTCGCACGGACAGACATCCGGCTTCGTTTGACACTGACGGCCAAAACCCGCTGTTGCCTTCCCGCACTGCGAAAAATCGCTGTGGAGGGTCTCAAACACCCACCGCCCTGCTCTGGGGAAGCTGTGTCGCCATTCCCCCTCAGGGCTGGGGGTAAGAACTGACCCACCTGGTCTCCCTACGCGATGTGTAAGAGGCAAATTGCCATGGAAACCGTGATTTGACCTGCTCTTACACTACCAGTTCTTCTGATTGTTCGTGATCAATGGCTTAATATAAACTACAAAGGCTGGTAGGTCATAAAACTCTACTTATCATCATTCACCATCGTGATGAATGGCCGTACATAGCATTCAAGCGCTGAAAGGCCGATACGCCTCATCAGTCAGTAAATCAATTAATCAGTGACTGTCTCACCAAAACAATCGCTTCCATCCAAAATAAAGAAAATTTAAACATGGAGGTTAGCTAGATATTGGCCCAACTATCGAGTGTCGAATCCCTGCTTGTCTGAAGTGTTCCTTGGCTATCTTAATATTTCGTAATATTCCTTGCGGTATGTAATACCAACAGATTTACATCTTAGCGATTCCTCTTACACACACACACGCACCCCTCCCCATCTCTCTGTCTGTCTCTGTCTCTGTCTCTGTCTCTGTCTCTGTCTGTCTCTCTCTGTCTCTCTCTGTCTTTCTCTGTCTCTGTCTGTCTCTCTCTCTCTCTGTCTGTCTCTGTCTCTGGCTCTCTCTTTCTTTCTGTCTGTTTGACTGTATGTCTCTCTCTCTGTCTCTCTCTCTGTCTCTCTCTCTCTCTGTCTCTCTCTCTCTCTCTCTCTCTCTCTCTCTCTCTCTGTCTCAATGGCTTTTTTTGTGTGGAGACGCTTTGGAATTTGCATTTAATGCTTTCAAATACCTTGGATACACTTTCACGACCAAACAGTCAGAAACGGTAGCCCTTTGCAATGTAGCCACCAAAGGGAAACAGAAAACTCTTCAACCATTAAAAACAATGTGGGCACTTCGCACTTGTAATCCGAAATTATTTTTTAAAGTACTCGATGCACAAGTATAACCTTCATTACTGTACACGTCAGAGTTCTGGGGACTGGGAGAGCGCCTCAATGTGGAGAGGTCTCACTTATTTGCAGGCAAGAGTGTTTTAATGTCGACGCCAAGACACCAATTACCTTGGTTTATGGAGAAACGGGAAGATTTCCTTTTATCACAAACAGTTATGTTAGAGCTGTGAAATATTGATTCAAAGTGTTAAAAATGTCAGATTATCGGCTACCCTAAGCAAGCACTGTTTATGCTGTCCAGTGCAACTATCCCCAACGATGTAAATAGGCTAAAATATATTGAAGAATGTCTGTGCGTCGGGTTTTGCCTTTGTATGGCACAATAGAGACAGCTGTAATGAAAAAGTTTTTTTTTAAAGTTAAAGATGAGGCTCCAAGATTGCTATAGCCAAAAATGGCATTGCAAGATCAATGTCAGTGAGCGATTTGCGCTATATAGATCCTTTAAACATTATTTCCAATGTGAAAAATACTTAATTAACATCAATATGACAAAATTTTGAGTAGCATTTAGGCGCTTTAGATTAGGAAGAAACGAATTACGAAGTAATATGTGAAATAACGAAGAGAACCACTGCCCATTCTGCAGAGATTTTATTGAAGACGAAACTCATTTTAGCTGAAATGCTCCCTATATAGTGAGCTTAGAGAGAGGTACCTAAAGAGTTATATAGAATACATGAATACTCGGGACCTTGCGATTGAATTCCTAATAAACGGTCAAGGGTACATAAACAACGATAAAGGTTGCCATGTTTATTTACTATGCCATAAAGTACCGTCGGCAACATATTGACGATGAATATGGATACAATTTTATATCCCACTAAGTATCATATATCTGTAAATATCATATGAATATGGATAGCAGCCACAATTTACCATACTCTTTGATTGTTTTTGAAATGTAGTTTGTCTTTTATGTAACACAGTGTCGATGTTACCCAAAATATTGTAACATTGTGAAGGGCCGCGGGCCTAACAATAATGAAGTCAAAGTCAAAGTCTCTCTCTCTCTCT
Source organism: Theodoxus fluviatilis (assembly GCA_034096865.1). Taxonomy (NCBI): domain Eukaryota; kingdom Metazoa; phylum Mollusca; class Gastropoda; order Cycloneritida; family Neritidae; genus Theodoxus; species Theodoxus fluviatilis. The sequence continues at coordinate 23,730 of JAWQFJ010007547.1, forward strand.
CTCTCTCTCTCTCTCTCTCTCTCTCTCTCTCTCTCTCTCTCTCTCTCTCTCTCTCTCTCTCTCTCCTTTGTACATTGTCACGACTCGAGAATAAAATGTGTTTTTGGGAAGTAGTTTAGAGTAACCAGAGGGAGGGGGCTTTGGGATGTTTGGTTTTCTGGGCGGTTCGGAGTGTTGTTTTTGATTGGTTTTTGCGCGAAGTGTTCGTGTGTTGGTTTAGTTGATTATTACATTTTTGTGACTGGTTAGTTGGGACTGAGGGCATTGTGCACGTGCAGGCTGTGTTGGTTTGCCGCCGGGTTTTTCCCACTTTCTTCGCTTGCATTTTTTAGTGTGTGTTTCGCCAGTGCCTTTGATGAGTGACGTAACACCAACGAAAAAGACGTCACGGAGGAGGAAGGGAAAAAAACGGCACGGGAGTGGATGGTTGGCAAAGGATTGGACTGTGGAGATTGAGGAGGTATGATTTGTGAGGTGGAGGTGGAATAGGGAGGAACTGTACTGTGGAGATTGAGGAGGGAGGATTTGTGCGGTGCAGGTGGGACAGTGATGGTTTGGGTTGTGCAGGTTGGACAGTGACGGTTGGCGTTGTGGGGTAGAATTGTGGGATTCGTGCTGTGGCGGTGAAGAGTTGGCGTTTTTGGAGAGTTTGTGAGTTGTGCTGGAGAGGAGAA
>JAWQFJ010007549.1:0-2500 GCA_034096865.1 Theodoxus fluviatilis
AGGCACCAAGAGAAGGTGACCAAGTACGGCAGCCACGACCTCACCCTCCCCCTTGTGGTCGGTGCCCTGGGCTCCTGGTTCCCCGCCAATGATGAAATCCCTCAGCAGCTGGGCATCCGTTCCAGACGCTGGAAGTCGGCAAAGAGGCGCATGAGGGCTGTCGCCCTTGAGAAGACGGCTCTCATTGTGGAGGCCTTCCTCCACCAGTCCCCCCAGGAGGAGGCTCGCATGGACCGACCTGCGACGCCCCCGTCTTCCCCAGAACCATGAAAAAAAAAAAAAAAAAAAAAAAAAAAAAAAAAAAAAAAAAATTGTATTATGTACTCAGACCTACTTGTTTACCTTTTTGTATAAAAGGAAAAAAACCAATAAAAAATCTGTTCTTATCAGCTTAATATCTGATACGTCCTCCATTGGAGGACTTCGATATTAAACTGATTTTTGGACCTTGGGCATGAGAAAGGAGCTTGCTCCTCCATACCCGCGGGTCGGCCTGGTATTGCAGTACCTCCAGGATCGGCCCATCATATCAAACCCAAAATCAGAACTCTCTCTTCTCTCCATCGCTTCTCGGCCTTTTGGCTAAGATCAAAGTGTAGTGTATCAAAGTGTGCATCGTTTCGAGCCTCTGGGTTACGTGCGATCGATCGGCGATCACTCACTCACAGCGATCAATCTGCGCCCTCAACGTCTTCCAGTGCTGCTGCCCATTCCACGTTGAAGGCACTCGCCCCTCGGCGGTTGCCTCGAGGTTGGGGTGCTGACGTCACCTCCCACTCAGAGCCCTCCCTGGCGGGCGCTCTCCAGCCTACTACCAGTTTGGAATCCTGACTTCCGGTGTCCTCTACAGAATACCGGCATCTCCGCGCTTGTGACCCAACCGGCGAACTTCTGGCTCACCTATTTGAGCTGGTCCACCGGCTGGGCATCCCCACCCAGTGGCGGCAGAGTAGAACTGTCCTCATACATAAGAAAGGCAGCCTGAACGATCCGGCTAACTTCCGGCCCATCTCCCTACTCAGCTGCCTGTATAAGCTGTATAGCGGGGTCCTTGCTTCCAGGCTGGCCTCGGTCGCGGTCTCCAAAGGCTGGATCTCCCCAGCCCAGAAGGGCTTCATCCCAGGCGTTCATGGTCTGCAGGAGCACCTGTACATCCTGCAGACTGCCATCAGGGATGCTGCTGCCAACAAAAAAGACCTCGTCGTGGCCTGGCTGGATCTGGCCAACGCTTTCGGCTCCATCCCCCACCTGGTCCTGGACTCTCTGTTCCAGTCTCTCCCAATCCCTGACTCCACCAGGTCCGTCCTTCGGGATATCTATTCCCAAACCGAGTCCCACTACAGAGTGGGCGGCACCAACATCTCCTTCCACCCCACTGCGGGAGTGAAGCAAGGTGATGGGCTCAGCCCCATCATCTTCAACCTAGCAGTTGAGCCCCTGCTCCGCCAGGCCCTCACCGCCCAAGGCTACTCCCTCCATGGCAGTGCCATCAAGGCCACATTCTACGCGGATGACGGCACTATCCTTGCCTGCTCTGCCGAAGAAGCCACCTCCACCCTGTCCAGGATGCACTCGACAGCCACCATCCTGGGGCTGACCTTCAACCCCTCGAAATGCTCGGCACTTTCGCTGCAGAAAGGGACTCATCGCCCTGCCACTGTCCTCCTGGATGAACAGGTCATCCCTATGGTGACTGATGAGGAGGTCTACCTGGGTGTCCCCGTGGGAACAAGGCTCCTGTTCCGCCCCCCCAAAAAAGCGTCCCGACTCCTGGACCTGGTTACTGCATCCCTCCTCGCTCCCTGGCAGAAGATTGATGCCATCAGGGGCTCAGTCCTCCCCACCCTGTCCTATGCTCTGTCTTCCGGGCGAGTCTCCAAGAATGATCTGGCCGAGCTTGACGATAGGGTACGCAAGTCCCTTCGCCAGATAACCAGGACCCCGGACCGAGCCTGCCTCCCCTTCTTTTACTCTGACAGAGGAGTGGGCGGCCTTGCCATCCCCAAGTTGTCGGAGGAGGCCGACGTGTGGACTGTCTCCACGGCCACTCAGCTCCTCACCAGCAGCGACTCTGTTGTGAAGGACATTGCCAACAGTGAGGTCCTTCTCTCCATGTCCGTGGTACAGACCACGGCCTCGGTCTCAGACTTCCTCTCGGGCAGCAATGAGGCTGGGCTCTATGCCTATCGTCATCACTCCACCAGGGCCAATCTCTGGTCCAGATGCCGCCATGCCGCCACCCGCCTGGGGTGCACGATTGATGTTTCCGGCGCGGAAAATCCCCCATCCATAGTCGCCGATGACGTCTCGTCCGCTCCCTGCAAGGCGGTTAAGAGTCTCCACCTCGTCCTCCGGGCCCGCTGGACGGCCAAATTCATCGCCTGCCCACTCCAAGGAAAGGTCGCCTCCACCTACCATCGCTACGGCCTCGACGACACTTTTGTAGCTCGACAACTCTCTGTCCGCACCTCCCTCTCCTTCAGAGCCTGGAAGTACTGGC